>CAUYLG010050010.1:0-35169 GCA_963573385.1 Cacajao melanocephalus | reverse complement strand
TGTGGCTCCTCCGCCGGGAATCTCCTAGTCTGTGGGCAACAAAAATTCGTCTGAAAGTGCGGCGTCCACTCGCTCTCTGCGCTTTCACTGAGAGCTACAATCCTGAGCTGTTGTTAATCGGCCATCTTGGATCTCTCTCCTCTTTTGCAAAACATTTAATGGTCATCAAAGATGGTAAAAGCATTGAATGACTTATTAAGTCTTCATAGGGCATGTTGCTTGCTGTACCAAGGCCACGAAAATCCTCATCAAGTTTCATCTCATGCAGTGTTCAGGAGGTGAAACTTTCTGGGGATTGTTTAACTGTTACCACTAACTTTAAAAATATCGGATTACATTTCAAAAACTGCCTTTATTAAAATACGTATTTAAAAATATCAATGGGCCCCCAATTACATGCAAGTCTACTGAGTTCCTCTTGACCTATTCTACATTCCAAATTGATTCAAGATCTTCCAAAGAACTCTCTTCCTTATGCCAACTCTGAATGGGGCCCAAACCCATCCCACATCCCAGACCAAGTTCTGATACGTGTAAAAAGGGCGTAGCGGTTAAATGCAACCCCCAAGGGCAGTGCTCTCTGAGAAGCGGCGGCCCACTAACAGAACTGGCCTTATGTGGAGCAGGTGTTCATGTCAGAGACAGATGCAGTGTGGGTTTCCCAGACAATCAAGCCTGGGGCAGCCTTGGCAGTGGGTGGCCCTGGCTAGCTCACTCTGGTTGGAATAGAATCTTCTAGAATTTATTTTATTTTTTTCTTTTTTGAGATGGAGTTTCCCTCTTGTCACCAAGGCTGGTGTGCAATGGCACAATCTCGGCTCGCTGCAACCTCTGCCTCCCGGGTTCAAGTGATTCTCCTGCCTCAGCCTCCTGAGTAGCTGGGACTACAGGCATCCGTTGCCGCCATGCCTGGCTAATTTTTATATTTTTAGTAGAGATGGGTTTTACCATGTTGACCAGGATGGTCTCGAACTCCTGAGCTCAGGCGATCCACCTGCCTCAGCCTCCCAAAGTGCTGGGATTACAGGCATGAGCCACCATGCTCAGCCGAGTCTTCTAGAATTTAGAACATTAAGCTCTTCCGTTATAAAAATAAGAAGACACAAATTAAAGAAAAAGGAAAAAAAACTAAGAGGACAGGGATAGGAGTTTAAGGGGCAGGAGGAAGGGGAAGAAAAGGCCTTGTATGAGGACCATCCCATGGGCTGCCTCTGATCTAGTGACACTGATAATGGACAGCCCCTGGCAGACAGGATGGGGGACTTGGCTCTCTTTGCATCACTCCGCCCCCTCTCCTCCCTGGAGCAAAAGCTCCAGCCTTTTTCAGGAGCTCAGGTGCCCGTCAGGGAAAAAGCAGCAACTTCTCACTGCTTCACAGACACTCTAGCAAAGGCTGGAGCACAGCTACTCCATTTAACTTATGGAAGCATAGCAGCTTAGAGACTGCTAACTCTGACCTTCCCACCATGTCAAATACTGTGGTAAGGTCAGGAACATGCCTGCCTTTTCCTTTTCCATAGCCTCCACTGACTGCCTGCCCAGCCACAGCCACCTGCCCCTATCTTGGAGGGGTCTGGAGGAAGGAAGGGAGTCTATTCATTAGCAGAATGTCAGTCTGTTTCTCATCTTCCCCCAGGCAGCCTTTTGGAAGGCTCAAGTTCATCAGAGCACATTCTTTTTCCCTTAGGACAGCAGAGGCCTGGCTTTGCCAGTCTAGTTTTCACAGGGCTGTGAAATGCTAACTAGAAACAGGCCGGACTTCACCCCTCGTCCAGCTCCCCCAGCCCCACCCCACCAGCACGTGAGTCAACCCTCTGACTCACCCCACCATTTAAATATGCAGAATTTCAGTTCTAAATTCTGGACCCTCAGCAGTTTTAGAAATGTAGGAGTCTCTCTCAGGAAGGTCTACTTCCCTAGAAAGGGACCCCCAGAGATGGGGCAGGCCAAGGTCTAGCCATTCCAATGTTCAAGGCCACATGTTTCGCCCCTTGGGATGGCCAGGCTGAGGCCAGCCTTCCAGCTGTCAAGAGAATAGTAAGAGGGCTTTGCACCAAGGTCTAGAGCTGGGGCAGGGAGAGGACCCTAGAAGTATCGAGCAACATGAGAAGGCCATGGCAAGTGGGGCTTTCTTTTGACTAATCATTCTGGTCATTGGTAAAGCAGAGAGGAGACTTCTGCCAGGAAAGAAGAGGGCTCCTTCAAGTCACAGCTCTTAACAGCCACCTATTTCCTCCCTGCTCAGAAGGAGACATGGCTGTCATCTGGGAGTGTGTGGGTGAGTAGGGTCAAATGGGAAAGAGGTTAGCAAGCCCCAAACTTCAGAAGCAATCCGTAAGAGAACAACAGAGAAAGGCAGGGGTGTTTCCAGAGAGTTATCTGGAAGCATGGCCAAGGTGCCAAGGCCTTAAGCTATCATCACCACTCCTGGAACCTCAGTCAGAATGATCCATTCTGAAGGACTTACTTCCTCATCCTCCTAGATTCAGCTACCCTACAGTTCCTTCGGAAACTCTGGCAACACCCACCGGCAGGCTTGGAACAGACTGTCCCAAATGCATTAATGACCTGAGATCTCAAAGTTGATTGTAAATTGGGTTGTTTGCAAATCAGAAATGATTGGGTTCCCAGTGTAGACCACAAAGCCTAGTTAATCCATAATGTTCCAGTAATAATATGTGTTCTATTCCAACTAAACTAAGCCTCCATTTATAAAATGATTCCTAAGGGCAAATGCACTCAGAGTTTTGTCCTGGGAAACTAGAAGAACATAGTCTTCTGCCCCAACAGAAAATAAAGAGGTGACATTGACAATTTGGGGCACATTGTCGGGCAGTGAAAGAAATTCACATCTTGAGGCCAGACAGATCTCTACTGCTTGATAGTCAGAGGCCTCTCTGAATGAACCTCAGCATCCTCATCTTCAAAACAGATATAATACCTATCTTACAATATTCTTATGAGAATTAAAAATAATGAGTACATTATAACCTGGGACGTAGGGATTATTCAATGAGATCGATTTTCATCCAAAGAGATGGGTAACTGTGTGAAATTCAAACAGATAAGGGAAATGGCAGAAGCTTAGAGACAGGCAATGTTGCCCAGGCTTTTAAGAACGTGGAAACCGGGTCCAGAAACTAGAGACCAGTAAGATCAATGCTGGTCACCAGCAATGGATAGATTGTAATAAAGTAGTCACAGGGCAAGTGAGTATGCTTGAAGAGGTTCATGTCTGCACAGGAAAAGGAGCTCAGGGCAGTAGAAGGAGGAACTGCTCTGCTCCTCTCTCAAGACTGGGTTTTCAAGACTAGTTCTGAGGCTGAGGCTGGATGTCCCTTCCCATACGGCCACCTTGGCACTAGAGGGGGCCCTAGGGAAAATGCCTACCTGTATTGAGGAGTCTGCACTATGAATGAGCTGGGCACAAGATGGTAGGCTCACTGTGCATGCCCAACAAGGCAGGGTGTGATATGGCTGGCCAGGGGCTTTCTGTTCCACTGCCCACCCCCTACACGCTGGCCCAGCACACGGTCTGGCACCAGCACCTGGCTCACCTCATGATCAGAGCTGGTTCTTTAGCAGATGGGGAGAAGGAAGACATGCCTGAGGGAGCAGGATGCAGCTCAGAACCATTTAATTTTAACATTCAAAGAAATGTGAGCTTAATTAGTACTCCCCCACCGCCATGGGTGTGAGGCAGAATTTACTGTTCACAGATTTATTCATTAGGCTGATGAGAAGCTCTTCGAAGGAGAAAAAGAAAGCCGTTAGCGGAGCCAACATGAGCTCATCAGAAGCCAGTCTTGCCAAACCAACCTCATTTCCTTTGTTAACGGGGCTCCTGACCCAACAGGAAGCCGTAACATGGTGTTACTTGACTGGAAGAAGCCTTTTGACAAAGCCTGTCATGACATGCTGCTAGACAAGATCGGGACACGTGGCTGGGAAGTCCTTTGGGGAAAACTGGCTCAAAGCATGCCCAGCTTGGGTGCCTGTGGGCCAGTGTCACCCAGAAAGAAGCTACCCTAAGTGCATGCCACTCAACACTTGTGACGGACTTTGGAGAAGGAGGGAAACTGCTTCCAAATGTATGAGTGATGTAAACGGCATGAAGCTGGGAAGATTAGACCATCAAAAGGCTGAAAATTCAAAATTAGACCCATGGCTATAAGGAGGGACTCCAACCAAGGAGAACGATTCTTATGGGGAGAAAATATGAAGCTTGACTGTAGCTTCAAAGAATTCAGCTAGTCAGCAGTTGGAAGGGTGAGACCTGCCTTGGCAAAATGGATGGGGACAAGTCCCTGGTGTTTTGACCACAAGTTCACAATTCCAGCCTGTTAGGAGGACCCTCAGATTCAGATGGGAGCCTCCCTCTGTCCTCTTCCCAAGGAGACCACCCTGACAGCACCGCACTGGGCCCGGGAAACTTGGCCCCCAGAGGGCTGGAAGCCTTACTTTGTGGGGAAGAGTGAAGGCCAGCAGCTCGGGAAGCAAAGGCTCCAGGGCTATGTGATGTGTGTTCATGTGTGGGGGCCTATGGGGGTGGGGTGGGGTGTCTGTGAGGGGAAGTATGTGTTCATGTGTTGGGGGTATGGAGGTGGGGTGGGGACTGATGGTCTGGTTCTGCATGGTTCCAGAAGACTGACCTGAGGCTGACAGAGTGGAGCATAGGAAGACAGAATTCAGGGACATCTAAGAAAATGAGTGACATGAGAGAGAAGGCGGGGCCTGCTCCCACAAACCGTGACTGTCCACATCCAGGCAGTCTTGCAGCCCTCATTCTTGGGCTTCAGCTCCAGGTGCCTGAGGGCAGTAGTGGGCCTAGCAGAGGGAACTGTCCCATCCAGATTGGCAAACCATAACCTGTGGGCTCCATCCAGTTCCCAGCCTGTGTCTATCAATATGTTTTATGGGGACACAGCCACGCCCGCTTGCTTATCTATTGCGAAGGGAAACTTTCATGCTGCTACAGCAGAGTTGAATAATTTTGGCACAGACCTATGGTCCACAAGTCTGACATATTTACTACCTGGCCTTTTACAGAAAATGTCTGTTGACCCCTGGTCTAGTCCCATGGTTTTCAAATACATCAGCCACCAGATCTTTCTGCCACCAATGCTTCTGGAGAAGCACAATGTATGAGACAGATAAAAGCCGGTGTCACCAGCACAAGACGACGAGAGGGGAATACGGAGCTTCACCACACTCCGGCCCCAGGCCAAGAAGAGGCCAGGAAGGGGCTTTCCAGAACATTCCAGAGCGCCAGCCAGCCCCCATGGGTCCCAGTTTGTGGGTCAGTCCTCTGTCATGCTGACTTCTCTTTGCTGTTTCTCTTTTAGATTTCTGAGCCTCACATCCTCTCTGATTGTGTCCAGTCCAAGCTCTCAATCCTGAAAAGCCCTTTTGTTCCTGAAAGAAAGAAACTCTTCCTTGTTGTTTTCAACCTCTTGGTGGGCAGCACGCTGCCCAGTTGGGCCCACTGGTTCCCATTTCAAGGCTTCGGGGCCACAGGAGGTGTCTGTGCACGCAGTCAGTGTCCCAGCTCTACAGCTCTAAGTGTGGCAGGAAGAGCAGAAAGCTCCTCCTCAGCTCCCTTGGGGATGCTTGGAGGGCTAAGGCATCTTGCGGGGAGGATCAACGGTTTCTTTGAACCCCATTCCCGTTTCTGCGGGGCTGCCCCTCATTCTCCAGCGGTGTTCCCAGGAGGCCCAAAGCCACGGGAACAGTAGCCAGCTTTCCTTCCCACTCTGGACACTAACTCCCAAGGAGGCCTTCTTCCTGCTGTAGGTGGGCCCAGACAAGGTCTGCTGGCCTTCCTGGAGAAGCGACTCTTGGCAGAGCAGGCTGCAGCTTGCCTCCCGGACCCCTCCCCCAAGCAGGCCTGTCACTTGGCTTCATTCCTGAGCAAGGGAAACAGCCAGGCATGCCTGAGGGGCCACACTCAGGTCCCCACCAGGCCTCTGCTAGAGATGCAGAAGAACAAGGGCTCCAGTTTCCAGGTGAGCCAAGGGGAGTTGTGGCTTGTCCACAAGGCAGATGATAGAAAAGCCTGACAGAGAGTCAGCTACTTTTATGTCACAGCTCAGGCCTTCAGAGAGGTTGCTGCCATCACAATGGAGCACAGACTGTCCCGCTGGTTTCCAGCCTCTCTCTTTCCCCGGCCTTCCCTACCGCAGTCATTTCTCCATGTTTATATCTATTCTTTCCTACAGCATTCATTTAAAGCATGTTCAACATCAGATCCCATTAAGTTTTGTTCTGCTCATCTGTTTAGGGCTATATTTCTCTCTGTTGAATTAAAAACACCCATGTGTTTTGTGATTTTTCTCTCTTGTTTATGTTCTTTCTTTTTGGGTTAAATAGATCCACTGGCCAGGTTGTGTAACTCCCACTGGGACCGTCCACCCCACCCTCCACCAACACACACACCCTTCTCCTCTTCCCACGCACATGTGCCCACCCCTCCCTCCAACGACCTACCACACATACTTCCTCTCACAGGCACCCCACCCCATGGCCATATCCCCAAACATGTGAACACACGCTTCCCCTCACAGGCACCCCACCCCACCTCCATACCCCCTCACTTCCTCCGACATGTACCCCACCCCACCTCCGCAGCACCACACACATGCACACACACTTCCCCCACACAGGCATCCCAGCCCGCCTCCACACATTTCCCCCACCACCTCTTCCCTCATACCCTCCCCTTCACATACACCACAACCCTCTCCCTGCAACTCCACTCACACATCCACATACTTTACTCTCCTCTGCCTCCCACCCCAGGCCTTCCCATCCCCACCCCTCCGACATCTCCACGTATGCCTACCTCCCCTCCACACCCACACACCTCCTTACCACACTCAGCTTCCTACTCATAGACACGCCTCCCTCGCATACACACCTACACACAATTACCCACAAACACACTCAGGCTGCCTGTACCACGGGTGCCCCTCTCCTTCCTCTAGGGTTCCTAGCGCACCCATCTCACACCACAGGTGGGTGTTCACTGCAGAACAGAACAGCTGAGCCCCCTGTCCTAACCAGCTCACTCAGGATTCCGAGGCTCCCCCACCCTGTGCCTTCCCATCACCTTCTTTTTTTTTTTTTTTTTGTATTTTTAGTAGAGACAGGATTACACCATGTTGGCCAGGCTGGTCTTGAACTCGGCCCCCACCACCTTCTTTCCCAGGGACACCCTGGGGATTGCGAGCGCAGGTTGGGGATGGCAACTTCATGAATAAAGGACTGGAAAGCGACTCTTCCCGTTCTTTTTCTTGTCTGCTCCAAAAATACAGTCCTCCCCGCCCCTCCTTAACCTTCAGGAAGCTTCCTGCCTGCGGCATCCATTGTCCGTGTGTGGACAGACTTCCCTCTGGACTTGGCTGAAGGATCATTCACAGGTTACACCTAGTCCTACCAGACGCTGGTTTCCGAAGCCCCTTCTCTTATCTCCTGGGAGAACTGGCCTCACATTGGCCCGTTTCCACGGAGGAAAACCTCTTTGAGCCTTCCAGAAGTGGTCTTAGAGGCTTTGGCTAGATAGCTAGTCTTTTCTCTAAAGGCGCCAGGGCACATTTCCGGACACCACTGACATTTAGAAAAACTAAATATCCATAAATGTCTGCATGGCCTTTTTAAAATTAGCAATTAGTTGTTAAAGGTCTCTGTGATTCCCAAAATATTCAGCCCTTCTTTAACTTTTCTTTCCTAAAACACATTGTTGCTCTTCATTTCCCATGTTCATTTCTGGAGCAGCTTTACTTCAAGAGGAAGGAATCAGTAATCAACACAAGTAATAGGTCTGAGAAACAGATTTCAAATACCACAAGGGCATGCAAATAGAAACACGCTGAGCAACTGACATGAGCCAAGCACTCACATTATTTTATTTTATTATTGCTATTTTCTTTGAGACAGGGTCTTTTTTTATTTCTTTTTTGAGATGGAGTCTCGCTCTGCCGCCAGGCTGGAGTGCAGTGGTGTGATCTCGGCTCACTACAGCCTCCAAGTCTCCAGTTCAAGTGATTCTCCTGCCTCAGCCTCCCAAGTAGCTGGGATTACAGGCACACACCACCACACCCAGCTACTTTTTGTATTTTTAGTAGAGATGGGGTTTCACCATGTTGGCCAGGATGGTCTTGATCTCCTGACCTTGTGATCCGCCTGCCTCAGCTTCCCAAAGTGTTGGAATTACAGGTGTGAGCCACCTCGCCCGGCTGAGGTAGGGTCTTGATCACTGCTGCCCAGGCTGGAGTACAGTAGCATGATCATAACTCATTACTTCAAACTTCTGGGCTCAAGTGATCCTCCTGCCCCAGCATCCCAGATAGCTGGGACGATAGGCATGTGCCACCATGGGATATCACCGTGTTGCCAAGTCTGGTCTCAAATTCCTGGCCTCAAGCACTCTTCCTGCCTCAGCTTCCAGAAGTGCTGGGATTACAGCATACCTGGCCTATTTCATTTTAATGTTATCCTCAGAACACACTGAAAGTCAAGGTACTCTTGCTTCCATTTTACAGATAAGGAAACTAAAGTTCAGAAAGTTGAGGAAGCTTGCCTAAGAAGACTTGGCAGGTAGGCTGGGTGCGGTGGCTCACACCTGTAATCCTAGCACTTTGGGAGGCCAAGGTGGGTGAATCACAAGGTCAGGAGTTCGAGACCAACCTGGCCAACATAGTGAAACCCCATCTCTACTGAAAATGCCAAAATTAGCAGGGCGTGGTGGCATGTGCCTGTAGTCCCAGCTACTTGGGAGGCTGAGGCAGGAGAATCGCTTGAACCCAGGAGGCAGAGGTTGTGGTGAGCCGAGATCATGCCACTGCACTCCAGCCTGGGCAACAGAGCAAGACTCTGTTTCCCCTACCCCACCCACTAAAAAAAAGAAGAAGACTTGGCAAGTAAATGGATGAGCTAGTATTCAAATGTTGAAGTCCATATGGAGGTGGGGTGCATGTCTACCCATCATATCAGGCTGTACAAACACAGGATCTGGGAAGAGAGTGAAACAGCAACCTAAGCTTCTGCCAACAGAAATCCTATGGATTCACATGTGAGGATGCAGCAGGGACCATGCCGAAGGAGGAGCCCTGCTCCAGAACAGAGAAGAGAATCTATGATGAAGACCAGAGAGAAGCCGCCTTCAGATGCCCCCAGGCCACCCAGCCCATAGCCAAGAGCGATCAGGCACTTCACAAGAAGTAAAGTGCTTTCTCCTTGGGGATCCAGAGAGTTTACACAACATCACATACATGTCGTCCCTACCAGGATGGGGATAAGAGCCACCACTTAGTGACTGCTGCATATGACAGCTCCTGGGCTAAATTCTGAACATGCATCTTCTCAGCCCTTGCAACCCTATGAGAGCTGTTAAAATAGACACTCGGGGATAAACTGAAACTCAGAGCAGGGAGGAAGTGGCTCAAGCCCACTTGGGAGTCCCAAAGTCCAGATTCAGACTGAGGACTGCCTGTTACCAGTAGACCATTCAGAGTCACACCCCCATTCAGAGTGGTACATTTAATGAAATGCATTTGTTCCTGATGACCTTTCGTGACTCAAAACTAAAATTCCCATAAAAATTCATCTGAAGTAGGAGTCACATTTTAAATATTCCCATGAAGTAAGACTTTATAAATATTTTTATTTGCCCATATTAGCATAGCACACTCACATAGTGCACTGGTACCCAGTGTGCAGCCCCAGCTAGATCCCATGGATGAGGTCCCTGGGCCAAAGTCCTCCTCATCCCACCCCCCAGCACCAGGAAGATGTCCTGAAGGTAGCTCAGCTCTGAGCACTTCCAGCATCTGCTTCTATCCCAGCCAGACTGAGGGAGACTGCTGTGCCTATTGTTGCAATTAGAATTTGCACAAATGAACAAGAACTACAAAGCAGCCCACTCTTCTGGCCTATGGTGCCCCCATGCAGCCCTGAGAGGCAAGCTGCTGTCCTTTTCAGAGCCCCTTCTGTCCTCTGTCATAGGATTTTGGCTTAGAGCACTGAGGTCAAGGCTGGAATGGCACAGTGTTTCCTTCTGAGCTGAGACGGTCATGGTAGGCTGAACCGAAACTGATCGATAATTCCTAACAAGGGGCAGAGTGAAGCTGCCTTAACCAGTCTCTTGTGGCTGCTCAGCATGAGGCAAATGCCACTGGGATGCAGGCCCAGGCCACGGGAGCTGACTTGCCAGGCCGAGCAGACCACGATGTGTGGTGCCTGCCAGGAGGCCCTCCCCTCAGCCTGGCCCCAGTGCCCCAGGCTCCCTTGCTGATTTCATTATCCCAGTCTTCATGTGATAAGGAAGGGCAGGGATCGTGGCTCTGGAGGATTGTGGCTCCCAGAATCCTCTGACAGAGGACAGAAGGGGCTCTGAAAAGGACAACGGCTTGCAGGGCGGCACTATAGGCCAGAAGAGTGGGCTGTTTTGTAGTTCTTGTTCATTTGTGCAAATTCTAATTGCGTCAATAGGGTACAGCAGTCTCCCTCAGTCTGGCTGGGATAGAAGTAGATGCTGGAAGTGCTCAGAGCTGAGCTACCTTTGGGACATCTTCCTGCAGCCGGCCTGGCCACACTGCTTTCTGAGATGGCCAGCAACTCCTGACTCGCTTCAGAGCTGGCCTCAAGCTCTCATTAGACCAAGGGGGAGAAAATGTACAGCGTGACCCTGGGGCGCGGGTCTGTCCTCATCCTCTGCCCACCTGAAGCAGGATTCAGCCCTCACACAGTCCATGCATTTATGAGAAATGACCAGTTCACTGGCGATTTATAAAGAGGTGGGGAAAAGATTTCCATGACCAGAACCCAGCAGATATTTCATCAATAGACATCCCCATTCTTGCTTTATTCTTGTCCCATTCCAGGCACTTTGCTCTTTCCCTCATTGGCCTTACAATCTTAAGGGATCCCCTCCATTATTCTAAGTGGTTCATCTCTTCAACCTGGTCTACATATCCGATTGAAAAAAGAGCCTGGTATCTAAGCAAACCAGAATCGATTATTCCCTCAGCACTTCCCTGGATGGCTCATTTATCCTCAACTCTGATAGAGTGGACGAAGGGTGAGCATCTGTGAACCAGGCCTCTAACAAATGCACACTGCAAAACTGTAGCCACTTTCCACAGCCCTTAAAACAAGTGCAAATTCATCCTAAGTCAAAACATTAACATAAAGTTAGTTCCAAAGCAGTGATGATCCTGGGTGATGAGTAAATGTAAATGCAAAACCACTCTGTAGGGCTATTTCCTAACCCAGACCATATACAATCTCTACCTGAGAAAAAAGCCCACTGCAGACAGCTCATGCTCAGACATAAGCAGGTAATCCACCATGAACAA
Organism: Cacajao melanocephalus; assembly: GCA_963573385.1. Lineage (NCBI taxonomy): Eukaryota > Metazoa > Chordata > Mammalia > Primates > Pitheciidae > Cacajao > Cacajao melanocephalus. The sequence goes on along the minus strand of CAUYLG010050010.1, from coordinate 23,815 downwards.
GAGCAAGCAGACATAAAACAGTGGGAGGATTAACATTCTTAATACTTGAGCAAACAGAACAATCTGAAAAAGAGTATTATATGAATAGATTTAAAACAATCGACATCAACAACAACAAAAAAGAAATAATAAGAAAACACCAAGAAACTGTGTCATTAGGGCAGAGAAATTTGAACAATCATTATAAGAACTTTTAGAAATTAGCAAAATATGTAGTGCCATTAAAATTTATAATGTGAATAATGGTCTGACACCAATTAACAAAGCTGGAGAGAGACTAAGTGAACCGAAAGACAAACTTTAAGGAAATCATGCAGGATACAGCATAAAGCACAGAAAACTATAGAAGAGAGGTTAAGAAACAAAAAGGCCAGAAATGAAAATGTGAACCTGATATGTAAAAGGAGTTCTAAAGGAAAGGATGGAGAAAATAGGGGTGTGCAATATCAGGAATGTTTTTGGCTGAATTTTTTTCAGAATTAAAGAAAAACTTTAATTTTCAAAAGAAATGGCACATTGAATTTTCTAACAAATAAGGGAAAATTAAGCCATACTCAGATACCTTATGGTAGACATGCAGAACAACAAAGAAAAGAAGAAAACAAATATTAAATAGAACTAGAGAAAAAAACAGGATACCTAAGAAGGGATGACAATTAGACTGATAAAGTCCCAGTACCAGAAGACAGAGGCATGGTACCTTCAAACTGTTGAGAAGAAGTAACTATTGATTTAAAATCCTGTTTGCAGCTAAACTATAATTCAAGAGCAAGGGTAAAATAGAGGCATTTTCAGACAAAGACTTAGAGATTTCTTACTCATAGACCTACTGAAAGTAACACTAAAGGATATCCTTCAGGAAAAAGAAAAATCAACAGCGTGGGTGAAATGCAAGAAGCAATCAATGGTGAAGAAAGAAAGCAGTAAACTTGTGAGTACATATAAATAAGCACTGACTTATTTATAAATAACAGTATAATAACAATTTATAATAATGACCATGGTGGAGAGGTTAAAGACAGGTAGAACTAAAATGTGGGTTAACAATAAGTGGAAGATGAGAGAGGACAATGGGCCAAAAACCATCTGGGATCCTTATTTTTCTCTCTTGGAGAATAGGGACATTTATGAACTTCAGTAGTTCTTAAATCATACGTCAATGTTAAATATAAGGGTAATAGTGGGCATCCTATATTCATGGATTGGCAGACTCAACATAGTAAACATGATCAAATGAGATCATCATACAAGTGCACTGCCACCTAAGGACAGAAGAATGTACAAATGTCACAAAGTGCTATGATTAAACATGGACAAAATCCACAGACTTCATCATGATTAATGCTTTGACCCTGCCAAACCCCATTGCAGAAACTGCTCACAGTGTCCCCAGGCAGGTGGAGCTTGGGTCATTCCTGGCATGAAGCACAGGGAATCACAGCAGGAGGTGAGCCATGCACTGCACACTTTCCTGAACAAGCCAGAGTTCAGCTGCTCCACAGCTCTACATACTTCAGTATATTCTGAGCTTCATATGTCCTCTTCCCAGAGTGGTATCCACTGCCCTAGGAGTGTCCCCACTAACTTTGTGAGGTGTTCACCCATTCCTTACCCCCTTGAGGCAGGGGTTGGAGGGCACTCACCAGTGCTGGCCAAGGTGTACTGGTAGGGCTCAGAGAGGAAGTGTGGGAGAGTGAGGATGAAGGCACCTGCAGCCAGGAAGAGACCTCCGATGCCAATCAGACGTGGACGATGCACCCGGCTGCCAAAGTAGCTGACAAAGATGATGAGGATGGCATTGCTGATCTGCAAAGAGAGCGGAAGGGCTGAATGAGACAAGAGGCCCTCTCCTCACCCACTCACAGAGGAGACCTGACCATACCTCATCCAGGAAAACTGGAGAGGGAGGACGGTGCCCAGTGTCAGCTGGGGCCCGGGCAGATTTATAGTGTTAGCTTCTCCCAGAGAGCTTCACAAGGGGCAAGCATAAGCAATGTTGGTTTTCCTTCTGTTATCAGAAACATTGCTAGGTTTTCATCTTCTAGACCAGACCAAAGGAAGTATCTGGAGACCATGAAAAGCTCAAAACGTAAACTTCAACCATCTTAGAACCAAACCTTTTTGGGAAAAAGCCAAAGAAACATCCAATCCTGGCTGTCTCCTAGGAATACAACATGTTCCCTAATTGAACTTGAGAGTTTGTACCTAAAGTTTAGGCAAACTCCCCAGTGCTCGTTAAATATTGTTGAACAAATGAATGAATGAGTAAACGGTAGGCTTTTTCGAGAGGAGGACACAGTTTCCCGGAGACCCCTCTTACATGGCCAGGAGTGAGATGGTTTATGATCTATAGAGAAAGGGGATTGAAGTTGTCTGAGGAGCAGTCTGGCCAGAGCAGGGCTCCAGCCCCTGCCGGAGGTGGATCTAGGGCATCCTGAAACCTGCACCTGGAAAGAGAGCTTTATTCTTATGCTTCCTCGATTTTGTTTATTTCCTTCTTGTTTCCCTATTGCTTTTCCTAAAATGATTGTAAATGTCAGATCATATCGGCTATGCTGAGTGTGGCTGACTTTAGAAAGCCTGGGTGGGGGATGGTGGAGGGCCCCGGAAGGGGAGCTCAGGGAGAAGGGACAGGGGACAGCGCCCTCTTCGGTGCTCTCTAGGGGCCTGCACTTATTTCTCTGTGGGAAGCTGGACCTCCATAGGAGTTACAGCTGATGCTGGCTTAAGACCTTGTTCTCAAACTTTTCTTCAGCCGCAGAGTCCCTTTGAGAAGCTATTTTTCCCTAATACAAAACAACCCCCCAAATACAACTGTTATGGCTAAGAGGGCCTCAAAATCTCAGTCTCCTCAGCCCTGGAGCAGCCCCGAAAACGCTACCATGGACTTGCTGTGAGACTCCTTGGTAGCTGTTACAAAGCCCATTGTGACATGCCCCTGTCCTTCAATGTCTCAAATCAAAGGGGTGCAGGGACCACTGGTGGCTGGCATGAAGGGCGGGGAGCCTCTAGGGCTCAGCCCTGGCCTTTCGTAGTGGACAAGATAAGCTGCTGCTTCAAGCCAAGATGCCCATGTCTTCTCTTGTTAACCACCAAGTTCCTCCTCTTGCTGCTGGCCTTTTATACCCAGCCTGTCAAAGGCTTCACTTCACTTGCTGGGCCCCCAGAAGGCTCTCTGAAACTGGGAGCGGCAGCCTACAGGCTCATGCTTCCTGGAGGTTCACTGCACACTCCACGACCCAGACAGCCTCATCTTCCCCCTGCACCAGGCCGGGCTCTCTTCTCACATCCCCCCAGGCTTCACACATATATACACAGACAGACACATACACAGTTGCACACAAATACTCAGACATACATAGACACAGATACACACACAGAGGATTAAAAGGTCAGAGGAATGAACTATCTGATGGTATTTGCTTCAAATCATGCCCACAGGCATAAGCTGAAGTCAGATTCTTGAAAAGTTCATCTGAGACTGGAAAAGAAGATTTTAATGGGTGGATTATTTTTATTTTTGATTGAACTCTATCCATGGGAAAATATTAAGCCCTTTCATTGCCTAATCAACCTCCTATCTTAAGCAGATCCTGCTACAAGTCCCAGCTAGCTACCCCCAGCCCATTGAAGAATCCAGTTGTTCCTGGGCCCACATTTTTGTTCCAAGCATAGGTTCAACATGAATGAAAAGTTAACCATGGGAGAGCACAGATTTGGCTACCACCGGGGCTGAGGTGAAAGAGAAGATCCACCTCACACGCCAGCTCTGACTTGGATTAGTAGCAGGGCGTAGAATATTGTGTTGAGAAGGATTCTGAGGCTGTGCATGAACTCAGCAGGAAAGGGGCATGGGTCATTAGTGATGCCTGCCAGGGCCATGGAACAGGACCGTGGTAACACACATGTCAAAGATTTGCTTTCCCTGATGTCCATCATGAGTGAGGACAACATGTGCCAGGGGCATTACCAAAGTCACAGGCCAACATCGATGAGGGTCATTCTGTGTGAATGCAGCGCAGGGACATCAGGGCACTGTCCTGGAGGAGGATGCGACCACACGGTCAGGCAGACCCAGTCACCGGACATCACCAGGAAGCTTAGGATAGCAATACAAGCAGACAGACAGAGACACAGGCACGCACACAGACCGGTACACAGACACACACCTGGCACAGAAAGCAGAGAAGGCACACATGTGAGCCTGGGAGTTCAGAGGAGGTCTCAGGGCAGCAGGGATGACTTAGGGTGCAGAACTGTGCATGTCTATGTGCATGCATGTCATAATGTGAGGAAAGAGCCCATGATAGGAGGGCCCACGAAGAGAGGGGCACCAGTGAAGATTCCAGCAACATGTGTGGAAGCTGAGACTGTCTGGAGCTGTGCTTGTGAACAAGAGACTGGAGGTGTGGTAGAGAAGACAGGAGTTCACAGAGGAGGCCTTAGCTGCAGCCCTCAGACAGCCCTGGGCTCAGACCCTGGCTGCGCCGTGCACGACACGGGGCTGACCTGGCTGTAGTACTCAGGCTTTCTGATGCAGTTTTCCTTGTCTGAGAAATGCGACTGTGAAGAACGCTTCCCTCCTAGGACTGTAAAAGGGACTGGCACAGGAAACTGCTCTTGGGGTCACTGCTATGTGGACCATCAGGGAACGGGGAGGGGTGAAAGGGAAAGCCATGTTCCAGCAGGAGAAGGCTGAGGGAAGGAGATATCTGCCTTCTTTTATAGTTCTGTCTCCTTCCTTTCTCTCTCTTTCTCCCTTTCTTTCTTTCTCCCTTTCTTTCTTCTCTTTCTCTTTCTTTCTTTCTTTCTTTCTCTCTCTCTCTCTCTCTCTTTCTTTCTTTCTTTCTTTCTTTCTTCTTTTGAGATGGAGTCTCTCTCTGTCATCCAGGCTGGAGTGCAGTGCCTCGATCTCGGCTCACTGCAACCTCCGCCTCCTGGGTTCAAGTGATTCTCCTGCCTCAGCCTCCCGAGTAGCTGGGACTATAGGCATGCACCACCATGCCTGGCTAATTTTTGTATTTTGTAGTAGAAGCAGGATTTCACCATATTGAACAGGCTGGTCTCGAACTCCTGATGTCGTGATTCACCCACCTCGGCCTCCCAAAGTGCTGGAATTACAAGTTTGAGCCACTGTACCTGGCTTTACAGTTCTATCTTGGCCAGAAGCTGCCATGGTTCAGGGGCCCAGGCTCTACATGACTGCACTGACCTCAATTTCACTAAGTCAAGGGAAAACATGATGCTCCAGAGGAGCAAGCTGGCTCCAGGAAAGGGATCACTGCCTGCCTCCATCCAGGAAGAGTGGCCCTGGTAAGAACAGGGAAGCCAGCCTAGGAGCCCCATCTCCACACTATGGAGACAGGATGGGGGGTTCTGCTGCCTCTTCTCTCTCCAGCTTCCAGTGGCTCCTGGCAGGCCCTGCCCTCTGACCTCCCACCTCCTCTGGCTTCTTGGCCCACGCTGTCTTCCTCTAAATGCAAGGTGTAGTCACTGAGGGATGGTGGGAAATGCTAGGAGGCCATAGAGCTCTGATCTCATCTGGGAGTCAAGGCCGTTAAGAGCTCTGGCTCTTGTGGCCCTCATAAGACAGGAAATGCCTGGGCCCAGGGCTGCTTACCTACCTGCATGCCTGCAGCTTACCCTCCCTGGACTAGGCATGGGGCAGAGGCCCCACAGGCTGGCAGATTGTACAGAACTCAATTAGAAACACAGAGTTTGAGGGCAGACAGCCCTGCACACCTAGAGCAAACCACTTGTACTGCTGAGCCTCAGTATTGTTATCTGCGAAGTGGGCATGAACCATGTACCTGCCGGTAAGGCTGCCATGAAGAGGCTCCCAGGTCAGGCGTGGGAGGCTCTCAGCTCAATACCTGGCACAAGTCAGGCCTCAGAAAATCTAGCTGCTCTCACTGCAACCACTGGATCTTTGCTGCTTCGTTTGCTATTACCTGGCAGAAAGAGGCATGCACCTGTGTGCACATCTCAACCTCCTGTTCCCCTGCTTCTCCTGGATCCTGTGGCCAGGGTGGTGCACAAGTAGGGTCTGATGGACCAGAACCTTCTGCTCACCTCATTCAGGCTGGAAATGAGACCCGATGAAGAACTGGAGAGCCCAAAGCGCTTCTCAATGGTGGTGAGGCTGCTCTTGAAGTAGGCGCTGTACAGGAGCTGGCAGAGCTGCAGGAGGCCTTGGCAGAGCACAAACACCTGGGGGAAGAGTGATAAGCCTGTGAAGTCTCTGGATAACAAGCCCTGGCGCCCTCCCAGCCATCCGTTAGGGGGCCCAGCAGGCTGGCCTCTGCTTCCTCACCTGTTATCTAGGAGCATTTACTTCCCAGGGTCTCCAGGATGAAATGTCATCATTGCAACATTGTGTTGCACCCTGCAGGTAGCACTCCCAAAGTGCCATTCCTGTTATTACTGCATTCTTATCACTGTTATGATATGTGGCCCAGTGAAACCACAGGGTTTTGAAGATGTTAAAGGTATGACAGCACTGGGGACTCATCCTTAAGGGAAGGACCTAATTGCTCAGCCGAGCATCTTGGATTATTCCCCAACAGCACCACAGTGCTCCACAGGCTGCACGTCTGCCCTCCTCTTGCACCCCGTGAAGTCTGAAGGCCACTCCCCATCCAATTCAGAGCACCTCCTCGGGATGAACAAGCCCGGATCACGTGGATCCACCCTCTTGACCTGTCTTCCATTCCCAACACCTGTCCTCCAAGGCCCACCGACCTCGAATGCCTCCAGTAAGGCACCACGATGCAATCCCCGAAGCACCTGGTTTGAATGAATATCCCCTCCATGTCCTCATTATCATCTCTTAACAGGAATGCCTGTGACTGACTGTGCTTGCTGCCTGCTCAGTGGATGATCAAGGCCCCAGGGAAGGGGCTGAGGCCATTTGTCTCTGCATCTCATCTGGCCTCATGCCTGGTCCCAGGGTACTGAGTAAATGTGAGTTCCATGGTGGATGGGGACAGATAACACATTAGGGAGGACAGGAGAAGGGTTTCATGATGTTCTTAGTTGGCTCCAGACTGAGCTCTGGGCCCCCCGCCGGGTTTTCAGCTGTTGGGCTGGCCCTGAACGGGCTCTAAGCCAGGAGTCCTGTCCTGAAGTATCTCTTGGAAGGTGCTCCTCTGTGTCAGGTTTTCCTCCAGGGAAGGGTGAGTGCTGTGACGTTTCACAGTCTTCCAAAGCACTTTCCCTAAATGAATGGCTGGCATTGCAGGAGAGCAACTGGGGCTCCACCTTCATTTCCATGTCCTTCCAAAGCTGAGCCTTCCTCCATAGGCACCCTTGCTCCAGGCTGTGGGGTTTCCTTCCTGCCAGGGCAGAACCTTTGCAAGGCCAGCTTGGGGTGTCTCACTGCCTATCCGTGTGTCACAGCCTCCAGGTGCGCAGAGGTCTTTACACCCACAAAACCAGACACCTCTCCAGACTGTCACCTGACCCTGCGTGGCCACCCCACTCCTCCTAGGTGGCAGGAGGAAGCCTGCCTGTCTGGGGACATGGCGGCACTCCACCCCTGCCACACTAGAGAGGCTCCACTGGGCTTTCTTTCATCTTCTGAAATTTTTCTTAATGTTTTATAATAAAAGTATTTTTGACAATGATCTCATCCTGCTCTCTTTTCACAAATGGGGAAACCGAGGTCCAGAGAGGGGTAACCCAAATGCTCAACCCATGCCCTGCATATAGTAAGCATTTTGGGGCTTAGGTGCAAGTCACCTGAGATGCTTGGAGTGGACAAGGTCTGGACCTGCCTCTCACTCAACAGAACAAGCTTAGCCAAAAAGGGTCAGGTCTCTGTCTAGGCACAGAGTTTAAGGGAGCATTAGTCTTTAGGGAATGGTCAGAGGAGAAGGATCTGGCGAGGCATCTGAAGTCAAATTGCCTCTTTCCTAGGTCTGGCCTGGACCAGGGAACAATCTGGGCTTGGGTGTGTTTTCCCCCTTCTGTGCCCTGGGTTTTTCCAACTGTGAGGTAACTGGGCTAAGTCAATGGTTCATAACTTAGCCTTGATTCAAAATCACATGGATGGGGAGGTGGGAGTGCCTTTGAAATTATACAGGCTAAGCCCAAGCTCAGACCTACTGAATCAAAATCAGCGGGAATGAAGCCTCAAATGCGTTATTTGGAAAACTTCTACCAGCAGAGTCTGGGGGGCAATGTGGATTCCAGTCACTGGACCAGAGGACTCATTCTGGCTCTGACCATCTGTGTGAAGGGTAAGATGTGAAGGATCAGAAAAAGAAAAGCAAAACAATCGTAGAAATTCCACTGAAGGAAAGACAAGAGCCATGATATAGGTTATAGGAAAGCATATGACCATGACAGTGACAGGGATGGGATTTGTCAATGTCCTGTCACTTTCCATGGACACAGGGCACCACAGCACACTCGCACCCAGATTGTTCGCTGGTCCTGACCAGACCTAGGAAAAAGACAATTTGACTGCAGAGGCCTTGCCAGATCCTCCTCCTTTAACCGCTCCCTAAAGACTAATGCCCCCCAAAGCCTGCCTGTAGGCCCCTTCTCTGGACATGATCCATTCTGCACTTGCTCATAGGCAATCCCCTTTGCTATAGGATGATGGCCTCCAATCTCAGTTCTTCCCCTAGAACTTTCCCCAGAGCTTTGCAAGCAGGTCCACCCCACTGTCTGCTGGATGTGTCCACCTGGGCACTCCCAGGCCCCTCAAACTAATCACTTCCCAAATAGGACACATCATCTTCCCCCATAAACTGCTCCCCTTTTTCCATCATTCTCTATCACCTTCACTCAGTTTCCCAAACCAGAAACCAAGACTCCTTCTTGATGTCCCTGCTCCTCGCCCTCTGACAGTTGCCCTATCCCTGAGCCCTGTTCTCTCTTCTTGGCATCTCCCACATCGGAGCCCTGCCTCTCCTTCAGGTGTAAGCCTTGGCTCAGACCCGCACCATCCCTCCTCAGATCACCACAACGTCCTCTCACAGGTCCTGCCCCTCTCAAATCTCCTACCACACCACCCCAGAGGAGCTTTCTCAAGCACAAACATGAGCAGGCCACACCTGAATTGGCCTCTCTCACAGGTGCCCCACTTTCTATACGGTAAAAACCAACACCCTAGGTTTGAGAGCCAAGGTGCTACAGTCCTGGACCTGGCCTGCCTCCATATTTTCTGCTGAAGCAGATCATATTTTGCAAAGATGGCCACACTAATCTCTCCAAACCACATACGCCTCTTACAGTGACACTCCGTCAAGGGGTGGGGGTCTGTGTTCTCTCCCCCTGAATATGGGCCAATCTTAGCTCTTTGCTTCCAGTGAAGAGAAGTGATGCTATGTGACTTCCAAGGCTGGGTCCTAAAAGTGGACAGAGAATCTGGCTGGCTCTTTCTCTCTTGGGACCTTATACCCTGACATTACATTGTAAGGAAGCCCAGTCTTCCTTGCTCATGGCAAGGCCGCATGTTAATGTCCTACAGATAACTTCGGCTCAGATTTTGGTCCTCAGCCAGCGTCAACTGCCAGACATGCTACTGAGCGAGACTTCAGATGATTCTGGTCCCAGCTCTCAATGCCAAGCAGAACAGCAATGAGCTATCCCCAGTAAGCACTGTACAGATTACAGATTTGTCAGCAACCTAAATGTGGCCATTGTTTTAAGCACCAAGTTTTGGGTTGCTTTGGTATGTAGCATTAGATACCTGTAGTACCTGCTGCCACCTTACCCTTCAAACACATCGAGGTCATACTCTATGAGTTCCCCGGAGGCACTGCGTCAGTGCCTTTGCTCACAATCTTCCCCTTCTTTGTCTGGGTAACCTCCCCTACCCTTCAGGAGCAGCGTGGGACCCAGCTGTGTGTCTAGTTCAAGGTTGCTTCTGAAAGTCCCAGCACCTGTGCTGACTCCTGCACAGAGCCATCTGAAGGCTTGGCACATGGCTGGTGGCAAGAGTAGCATCTAGCAGAGGAGTAAGGGCTGTCATAATAGCTTTGGGAGACACAACGACGGCTGGCTGGGGTAGTGGGGTGTGGAGAGGCACCAAATTAGAGGCTCTTGCAAAGGCTGAGTTGACACAGCTATCACTGATTCAACGTGAAAGAAGAGAAGGGGCTGTGTTTCCAGTCTGAGGGCCAGGAAGAGGGCAAAGCCATGCATGCGTGGAAACAGGAGGTCCAGCAGGAGGAGTGTATAATGAGATCAAGGACAGTGAGTTCAGTTTCAGAGCACTTGAGTTTCTGAGCATGCAGCTCAGAAAAGACCAGTCTCCCTCTATCCAAATTAGTAATGAATTAACAGGAGTGCTTAATCACCACCAACTTCCCCAGCTGTCTCATGAGAGGTAGATGGGGATGGTGGGAGAGAAAATTGGTCTCAGATCTTTTCCTGAAAGACATGTGTCTAAGTACAGAAATTCCCCCACTTTCTCCCCCCAGCTTCTGAGTGAGAGACTCTAGCCAGAGCTGGCTCCTTTCCACACCCCAGCCCCCACAGAGCCAACCTCACCACCTGCAAGCCCTGTCAGGTCTGGGTGCCTCACGAGGGCCCTGGCAGAGGTGTTTGTATATATCTGGGGCCCTCGGTTCCAGTGGATATGTAAAGGGATCAGATCGATGGCTTCAAGGGAGAAAAGGTAGGGAAAAGGGAAGGAAGTCAATGGATGGTTCTGGCAGGGCCACTCAGGGTCACAGCCATCTGGTCCCACATACTGAGCTTACATGATGGGACCATGACCTCAGCTGCTTGAACTTACCAAGTACCTGCTATATGGCCAGCATGAGACAGAGCAAGGAACACTCGGCACCGTGCAGATAAAACACAAGCCCATCCCTCGAGGAGGACACAGGTTGAAGAATATATGGAGATGCACTGGTTGGAGTAGGAAAAGTTTTGCTAGTTGGGTTGCAACCCACCCTTCCCCAACATTTAGGCAATATAGTGTTATAGGTTTTGATCATTTGAGTTTTGGAGTCAAACAGGCCTAGGTTCAGGTCTTGACTCTGTAAGCCATGGTGTGACCTTTGGCTACTAATTGGGTCTCCTTGAGCAGCAGGTTTTCCCATTAGCAAAAGGAAACTGATAACACCTCAGTTGTGAGGCTTGCACCACAGAATGTTGCAGGCCCCTGCCACCTGCTGGGCCCACACCCTGCCTGGTGAGTGTTCCACATCCTGGAGGGATATTCAGTAACTTGAGGCTTCCTCCACTCCCTCCTATTGCCCTCGGAGTCATTTAACTAATTTAACTTCCTGGTTGCTTTCAGTTCTCCTGTGGTCTGAGAACCCCAGAATAGAATTTCCTATGGTGCATTATGCAGAACGTCACTTGCTTAAGATGCTCTAAGTCAAAAGGATTCCCTGGAGAAAACAAATTGGAAAACATTACATACTACAATCCCCCCTCATGAATATGTGCAATCACATTAGCATATTAAAGGTTCTGAGTTCCGTAGTAAAGACCTAGTTAACGTTGTTTAAGCCAACTTTCCCCGAGCTTCTTTAGCTATGCAACTCCCCATCCACACACACATCAGCATCACTTTAGAACAGAGGCTAGCACTCCTCAGAATATACTTTATGGAAAGATAACAGGCCTTTTAGACAACACCTTTGGTAGAATTTGAGTCACACAATTTCTTCACAAAAGGAAAGGAAAATAAAGATGGATTGCGTGAGCTGCATCATCTTCTTTAAAATGGTATACCGTCATTTCTATCTCCTACCTTTTTTTTCTTTTTCTTTTTCTCGGCATGTATTGTTCCCCAAATTACATCATGCATTTGATTTCTCATTTATTGACATCTCCACCCACCAGAAAATAGACTTCATGGTGGAAATACAATGTGTAATTTTTATAACAACTCCACAGTGCATGAAACAATGCCCAGTTCATAATTGGAGCTCAATCATTGTCAAATGAACAATAGGTCTTTAAAGTACTCCACCTGATAAGCTCCAGCTCCGGAATAAACATCCAGCACAGTAGCCATTCTGGGAGGCTGCAGATTTGGTCCAATGATCTGTCTTCAGTCATTTATACATTGCCCCTTTGGTGTCGCTTTGATCCATCTATACATCACACAACTTACAAGGCACAAATGTCAGTTCAGCTGCCCTACTTACTCACTTGGCTAAACCCAAACGAAAATAGATTTGCACTTGGGGGCCATGGCTCATGCCTGCAATCACAGCACTTTGGGAGGCTGAGGCGGTCGGATCACCTGAGGTTGGGAGTTCAAGACCAGCCTGATTAACATGGAGAAACACCATCTCTACTAAAAATACAAAACTAGCCAGGCGTGGTGGCAGACACCTGTAATCCCAGCTACTCAGAAGGCTGAGGCAGGAGGATCACTTGAACCTGGGAGGCAGAGGTTGCAGTGAGCTGAGATCACATCATTGCACTCCAGCATGGGCAACAAGAGCAAAACTCCATCTCAAAACAAACAAACAAACAAACAACAACAACAACAAAAAAAAACAAAATGACTTTCTACTGTGGTGGAAATATTCTACATTTTAATTTTGTGGTGGTATTTATACAGGCTTACCCATTTGTCAAAACTCAACAAACACAAAGTTTGTGCATTTTATTATATGTAAACTATATACCTCAATAAAGTTGGCTAAAGAAGAAATTCATCTGAAAAAAGATTTGCAACCATGAGGTATTCGGAATCATGTTCTGGGGCTTTGAAGGGAATTCCACAAACAGTTTTTTGTTTTTAATCATGAGCATTGGCAACGTCATTGGAATAGACTTTGTTTATTCAAGAGGCCTACTTTGAAAGGTTCAAAACCTAGGTAAATATCTAGGTTTGTGTGTGTGTGCACTAATCTAAACATCTCGGTTGACAAGGGCTGTGCATGTGTGTTAAAGTAAACACATCACTTGAGACACATGTTACAGAAGGAAGCTGGCACAGAAACCCCACGGAGGGCGAGCAACATTCTTGCAGGGCGCGGAGGGCAGGAGACGCTCAGACTTCTAAATGTCAAGGCCGTGCTCGTGACAGCCCCATTCATTCTCCAATCCTAACAAACATAAAGAGGAAGGAAGCAGGGGGACTGGAGCGGCCACAAAGATCTTTAATAAAGGGAGAAATTTTTACCACCTGTGCCAAAGAGCTAAGAAAGGCTGAAAAGCTGCTGAGATGCCAAGAAAGTTGGAAGTGTAGGGGACCTGGCCCAAGTCATGCTTTAGTAATGTAAGTGAGACGACCATGGCAGATAAGCAACAGGACAAAGAGGGAGGTCCCCGCAGCTCAGGATGAAGGAGAAAGCGTTAAAGGACAGTCTAGACATGGCTTTTTTTGATCTACATGTTCATGCCTCTCTTTTCCAAGCTAAACATCAGAACTATGATCTGACCAATATTAGGTCACAGAGGCATCTAACCGTGGTTATAGGGACACCAGGCAGAAGGTGTGAAATGTGATTCCCATAAGGTTATTACCTGTTTAATGACTGACTCTGCTGTCAACCCACTCTGATTTTTTCCACACAAACACCAGGGAAGGAAAACTAGAACATTCAACAGATGTCGGCTAAGCGTGGTGGCTCCTGCCTGTAATACCAGCACTTTGGGAGGCCTAGGTAGATGGATCACGAGGTCAGGAGATCGAGACCATTCAGGACAACATGGTGAAACCCTGTCTCTACTAAAAATACAAAAATTAGCTGGGCATGGTGTTGGGTGCCTGTAATCCCAGCTACTTGGAGGTTGGGGCAGGAGAACTGCTTGAACCAGGGAGTTGGGGTTGCAGTGAGCTGAGATCACACCACTGTTCTCCAGCCTGGCTATAGAGTGAGACTCAGTTGAAAAGAAAGAAAGAAAAAAAAGAGAAGAAAGAAAGAAAGAAGAAAGAAAGAAAGAAAGAAGAAAGAAAGAAAGAAAGAAAGAAGAAAGAAAGAAAGAAAGAAAGAAAGAAAGAAAGAAAGAAAGAAAGAAGAAAGAAATGAAGGAAGGAAGGAGGAAGGAAGGGAAAGAAAGAAAGGAAGGAAGAAAGGGAAAGAAAGAAAGAAAAAGAAAGGAAGAAAGGAAGAAAATTCAACTGATGTCTTATGTCCATGTAAATGAAAAGACTGGTTCAGCCCTCCACAGGAAGTGGGGATCGGACAGGCTTCATTATACTTCTCTGCATTGACTTCAACACAGACCTTAAGTCCAATAAGAAACATGTAGAATCTATTCTCTCTGAAGCCCTCCGGCTACTTGGAGGCTTCATCTGAGTGATAAAACTCTGGTCTCCACAATGGCTTATCGCACCCCAGATATTTCCTTTCCATTGTTCCCAGGTCTTTAGATAAACTCAACCAATCTCAATCAGAAAATTTTAAGTTTACCTGTAAACTGGAAGTCCTCCCCCCACCCCACTTCAAGTTGTCCCTCTTCTCTGGACTAAACCAATGTATTTATTAAATGTATTTGGTTGAAGCCTCATGTCTCCCTAAAATGTATAAAACCAAGCTGCACCACCCGCCCACCCTGGGTACATGTTCTCAGGTCCTCCTCAGGGCTGTGTCACAGGCCATGGTCACTCATATTGGTAAAATATTTGAAGAGATGTATTCGGAGTCAGAGTTTGACTCTTTTCGTGGACAACAGGATGTTGGGAGGGAGAGTTTGGGGTGCTGAAGGCCATGCTGCTGTTCTCTGAAAGAATTAGAGGGAGGGGACATCCAGGTGCTGCTGGCTTTAGTCCCTCCCAACCTCTGAAAGTCAATTTGGCCTCAGGGGACATTCTGCTCCTCCGCTCTCTAGGCCGAGCTGACCACATCCCAGACAGGTGGGAACACCTGGGACAGGAGAACAGCGTCTGGAGACAGGGAACTTAAGGCCAATTTGTGCTAACTTCCTAAAAGACAAAACACCAAGGTCGAGGGTGGCAGGGAGGGGCAGGGAATCTAACGCCAATTAACATAAACTTCCTAAAGCTAAACCAAAAGGGAAAATCCCATCTCCCTACTCTGAATAACAAAGGATCAAAAGCTATTCTCCTTATAACCCTCCACCTTCCACCACTTACCAGATGGAAAGGAAGAGTGCCTTGGATTGGCCGGCGGGCCCAGCAGAGACCCTCCCTTTATCCGCGTAGGGCACCAACTCACCTCAGCCTTTAATTAGTTATAGACCAAATCCTTTATCCAGATAAAGAGAAGAACCTCAACTGAGTACTTAAAGCCCAGAAATCTTTATAACTGAGCCTTCGAGCCCCTTGCTAGGGCCCACCCTCACCCTGTGGAGCGGTTTCTTGCTTTAATAAGGCTCACGCCTGTAATCCTAGCACTTTGGGAGGCTGAGGCAGGTGGATCACAAGGTCAGGAGTTCAAGACCAGCCTGACCAATATGGTGAAACCCCTGTCTACTAAAAATACAAAAATTAGCCAAGCATGATGGCAGGCGCCTGTAGTCCCAGCTACTCGGGAGGCTGAGGCAGGAGAATTGCTTGATCTCAGGAGACTGAGGTTGCAGTGAGCCAAAATCGTGCCATTGCACTCTAGCCTGGGCGACAGAGCAAGACTCCTAAAAAAAAATTAAAATTAAAAAAAAAAATCCTGCTTTCACTGCTTCATTCCTGGGTTTCATTTCTTTGCAACTTTGTTTCTGCATTTTGTTCAATTCTTTGTTGAAAATGCCAAGGACCTAGACAACTCATTGTCAAGACCCTCCTGCGGTAACACACCTCTGAGGCTGACACCTCTTGGGAAGCAGCAGCAGAACTGCAGAACCACACTGACACCCCACTGATAAGCAACACTGGGCAGCCATTCAGTCCTCCCACTCCACAGTCAACTAGAACCCCACCTATGGCATTAAAATCGATTTACATTTCTTTTCACATTTTAATTTGTTTTGAATCAGTGTAACACACACACGTTTAAAATATCAAGTAGTATGAAAGGGCTTAGATTGACAAAGGCCAGCTCTATACTCAGACCAGCCCACCATCAATACTGCAGGTCAGGAACAACCTTCTCTGCTTTTAGCTTTTGGCTTTTCTGTTGATGACATCCATATATCTCAAAATAATACGCTTGTTCTGCATTTTCCTGACGTATCATTTTAGGGTGTGTGCTATTATAGAAGAGGATTTAGCACACTTATACTTACAATGCCCCCTTCTTCCTACTCCTCCCAACTTTTAATAGTTCTATCAGTATTTTTATTACCAGATCACTTTGTGGGAAGCAAACTGGGAGCCAGAGGAGCAGGGCTTCCCTCCTAGGCACAAACCTTCACACCGGCTGATAGTTTCCTTCATTCTAGGAGAGAAGGTTGCTTGTGTTTTCCAAGGGGTAAAGGGCTGTCCTATCTTAATCCCTCTGGTGACCCACTTCTCCTTCTGCCACATTCACCAATTCTAATCTGTTGCTTCTCCAGGGCTGTGCCAACCCTGAGGGCTCCCGTGCATGCAACTGACCGCCTGTCTTCCTCCATTCTATCACATCCATCAACACTTCCCAACCTCTGCCCGTCCCGCTGAAATTATCGAAATCTTTCATCCACTCATAGTCTCCCTCTTTCTTCAGCTTTTTGTCATGGTTTTTCTCCTTTTTCTTCATTACTTTCATTACAATGAATGTGTCAGAGAGGAGGGGAGACAAACATGTTCAGTCTGCCATCTATTTCTTTTTCTTTTCTTTTCTTTTCTTTTTTTTTTTTGAGATGGAGTCTCACTCTGCTATTGCCTAGGCTGGAGTTCAGTGGTGTGATTTCGGCTCCCTGCACCCTCCACCTCCCAGGTTCAAGCAATTCTTCTGTCTCAGCCTCCCAAATAGCTGAGACTATAGGCACCCATCACCATGCCTGGCTAATTTTTGTTAATTTTGTATTTTTAATAGAGATGAGGTCTCACCATATTGGTCAGGTCTTGAACTCCTGACCTCAGGTGATCCGCCCGCCTCAGCCTCCCAAAGTGCTGGGATTACAGGTGTAAGCCACCATGCCCTGCCCAGTCTGCCATCTTGAATCATAAACCAATCTATTTCCTGGTGCTAAACCTAGCAGACAAATCATTCTGTCCCCAGTTTTTCAATGGGAAAAAGAAAGGCTTCAAGAAGTATGTATTTGTCAGTGGACTAGGATGTCAAACCAAAAAGTACACCAAATCCTTCCTTTCCTCCCACTAAACTCATGAGTCCTGATATCTCATTTATCTGACTAAGTCTTCCAAAATGGTTGGTGTGTCTCCAACAGATGGCAGGTGGCTTTTGAGAGTGGGACTAGCTCTGGCTGTGTGCCCATCTCCACTTCTCCTTTGCACTGTCTCCATTCACACAACTCATTCTTGGTCCTGGTTGGCAGTTCTCTTCAACTAGGAGGTGGGGCTTGGGGTTTAAGAGGCCCTAATGCAACAGGGATAGAGAGTGAACTCAGAAGGGTGACTCCTGGCTGCTTCCCAGTGTCATTAGACATGTAGGCATCTGCCCAGGCATAGTGACTCATGCCTGTAATCCCAGTACTTTGAGAGGCTGAAGCAGGCAGATCACCTGAGGCCAGGAGTTCGAGACCAGCCTGGACAACATGGTAAAACCCCATCTCCACCACTAAAAATGCAAAAATTAGTCAGGTATGGTGGCAAGGGCCTGTAATTCCAGCTACTCAGGAAGCTGAGGCAGGAGAATCATTTGAACCCAGGAAGCAGAGGTTGCAGTGAACTGAGATCGCACCACTGGACTCCAGCCTGGGGGCCAGATAGCAAGACTTCATCTCACATTAAAAAAAAAAAAAAAAAAAAAAGACATGCAGGTATCTGAAGGTAGGAAGGGCTTCTAGGCTGGCTCCTCTGAGGCACACCTGAAAGATCCTCAGAGCTGAAGCGGGGAGTAGGATCCTTCTCCCTGCCCCCAACCCCTAAGATGAAGGAAGCAAAGCAAGAGTCCAGTGCATTCTAAAATAAAAGGCCTCCTTCAGCCATTGGGCTGCTCACCCGTCCTGTCCCTTCTGCAGGGTGTGTCTGCGGATCCAAACCATGGCCCATTTCCCCAAAGGGGAATGACTCTTTCAAGAAGTGATTCAGGAAATAAAATATTTTTTCATGCAGGAAGAATGCCTGTACAAGATAAAGTTCAGAGATTTAAAATGGCCAGCCTGGGGTCAAAGTTGGTGGTATTCCTCATAGCAAATGACAAAAGGTATCTTTAGTATTATTCATATTATTATGAACTAGAAAAGGCCTTTGATAAGACATGGTCCTGGGGGTCATCGGAGGTATAAAAATCATAGATTTCCATCACAGCTTCCTTGTTCCTTAAGAGGGGTGTAGCCAGGCTGTGGAGCTGGGCATGAGACCCTGCCTGGGAGGGGAGGCTGCAGGCGGCTGGAGGAGCCAGGCCTCCAACAAATCTCTCACTGCTCAGTGTAACTACTCCCCTTTCTTCTCTCCAGAGTCCCCTTGCCAGCCTTTACTGTCCACAAGGTTGACCTTACTATTTGGCACAGTTCCCCAATATGACTGAGCAAAGGCACCCTGTGAGGCCTCTGAGAACAGCTTCTGGGAGGACTGGCACGTGTGTCCTCAACAGAGGCCACAGGAAACCACAACAGGCACAGAGAAGCAAATTGCAAGGTGGATTCTCTTTCCACCTTCAATACGGGCTGGGGGGACACGGGCTAAGGCAACACGTTGAACCAAGTCCTGACTAAATCAGACTTGATCAGTATTTCTTGACCACTTTTTTAGCTTAGTACACTCAACTTCAACAAAAATCTCACTTGAAGGTCATCATATAAGATACAATTTAAATGGACGCTGGAAATCCCAATGTTCATAATCTTGTAGTGTTTGTTGTTATTTTGTATTTTTGCAGCTTGTGTTATTATGAGCTTAAAAAGGCCTTTGATAAGACAGGCTCCTGGGGGCCCTTGGAAGTACAAAGATCAGGACAATCTGAAAAAGAAGCATACAGATTTCCACCGTAGCGGCCTTGTTTGAAGGAAGACAGAGCACAAAAAAGGCAGACGGACAAACTTCCTAGCTCCTAATAACACCAGTCATCCTAAAAAGCTTTGTATTGTGGTTGTGATAGGGACAGGAGGCAGGAAAATTCCAGGTGGGCAGAAGAGGGCAGGTTCCCAGTGAGGGCCCCACCCTCGAGCCTGGCACCATGGCCCAAAGTGAGAACTTGCATTCCTGTTTTCCCGCTTGAATATTGCCTTTTCCATAACCACCCATGGCCCACTCTGCACCCCAATCCTGTGCCCATAAAAACCCTAGGTTCAGCCAGCAGAGGGAGGAGAAACAGCTGGACATCAGAGACGACCGTTGGACATCGGAGAGAAGTTGGTCTTGACTTCAGAGGGACAGCTCGACAGCGTAGCTTTGGAGAGGCATCCGTCCAGGGACAGCTGGACTCCAGGGGAAGACTACCATCCTGCTCTGTCTCCTTTTCAGCTCCCCTTCCAGCTGAGCCACTTTAATTGGCTTTTAAATCCCCCACATTTACCATCTTCAATTCGTTCCTGCAACCTTATTCCTCTTGGACGCCAGACAAGAACTCAGGTGTCATGGGTGCACGTGCAAAAGGCTGTCACACTGACCTTCCACTGGGCTGTTAACACTCAAGCCATCTGTGGATGGCAGAGCTAAAAGGGCACTGCAACATTTCTTCTGGGGCTTCAGGGGTCATGAGACCCTGCCTCCAGATGCTGTTGTGGGGCCCACGTGGAGTTTTGCTCCTGTTTTGCTCCTGTTGGAGACTAAAAGCACTAGCCCCAGCTCTTGCACCTGCTGACCTGTGCTCTAGCTCCCACAAGGGGTGGAACACAGTGGACTCAAGTGAGTAGAGTCTGTTCCTGCCAGTGCCGAAGCGGCCAGCTAGGTCCAGCGCCTGTGCACTCCAGTTCTCACCTGTGAAGGGGTAAGGGAAATATCCTGCTCCAGTTGTTTTGTGTTGTGTTTCCTTCCTAATGGTGCCCTGTCCAAAGCTCAGCAGTAGGAATGGAGCATGTGGATAGCTGGAGCGGTGAGGTCTGTGAAAGAAGGTGAAAGGGAAGCTCGCAAGTGAAAGATTGCCCCATGGCAGGGGCCGGGGGTCTGGGCTTTAGACATCATAGATTGAAAAAAAATTCTGGAAGAGATGTTCTCTTCTTCTGGAAGAGATGAAACAAAAGCATGTGAGACAAATGAATTTGCCAGATGAGCTGGAAGCCTGGTTTCCCAGAAAAAGAAACCGTTCAAAACATAATTATCACTGATATTTATGTAAATACGTGTCCAAATTCTTCTTCAGAAATTCTCTAATTATTTTTTAAGCCAGAAACATTTTCATCAAGTGCCATCTTGTCTTTCTGGGAAGTTGGCAGTAACTTGTTAGGTTGAAAAAGATCTGCTTTGCATCCATTTATGGTAGGAATAGGACATTCAGACCTATTCAACATTACTGAAACATCAATATGGAAACTTCATTATTCTATATTCTTCCTATTCTTTGTTCTAATAATAGGATAGGATGTCAATATTTTTTCTTACATTCTGAAAGAGCTTGAAGATTAAGCTCTTCTCTTCCTGACTTCAAGGAAAGATAAGCTAGGTTTTCAGAATGAGAAAGTGGGATTTCGGACATGGTATCAGAAGAGCTAGGACCTTAGGAGCAGACCCCAAGGAATCCAGTCAGAAAGGGAGGGACCCCACAGTCCAAGAAGGTTGGATGGTGACTGCAGGGAAGCACGGGGGGCATTTCTTTTCTTCACATCAACTCATTGACTTATTTCTGTCTCCCCATTTGTCACTCTTGGTCACTCTGTATCTTCTGTGTCTAGCTGACTAGCTGGGATATAATAAATGTTTGATAAATATTTGTTGAATAAAGTTAATCCTCATATCAGCCCTGAGAGGTACATGTAATCCCTTTTGTTTACAGATGAGGACACTGAGGCTTAGGGCAGAGTTGGAAAATGGTAGCAGGAAACTGATGCCAAATCCATCACCTTGCCCCACCGCGCTGCCTGGGGGGAGTGGGGAGGTGCTACTGAAATTGTTTTCACCAACACTGTCAGTTGCCTAAGTGCCACATCCAGTGGGCCCTCCAACAATGGCTTCACCTACCTTCTGCAGGGTTCCCTTGCCGTTTGTGATGTCACTTGCCATCCCCATGTTCTAGCTCTCTCCCTGACGGTTCCTTCTTTGAAATCCTCGTGACAGCCCTCTTCCTTCTCCCCACCTGATGTTGATGGTGTCCGGGTTCTGTCGTTAGCCCTGTGCCCATCTTCCCAAGTGCCTCCCGTGGGCACCCTGCTCATACACCTTCGGGGGGATCCTGGGCTTCACACTGAAGTCTCCCAGGCCTCATATCAAACTGCATCCCACACATTCCAACTCTGACTTCCCATCAGTTCCTCAAATCCACGCCCCCAACCATTGTTGGGACCTCACACCGTCTCCTCCCCATTCCAGTTCTTGCCCAGCTTCTTCCAACTCTAAACCAAGTCACAAGTCCACTCTGTGCTCTCTACCTGCTTGACCACCTCTAACCCCTAGTCCAGGTCCCAGTCAGGTCTCACCTGGGGGGAGCGGGAAGGTGCTACCAAAATTGTTTTCACCAAGAAAACAATAAATATTTGCTGAATAAAGTTAATCCTCATACCAACCCTGAGAGGTGCATGTGAGCCCTTTTGTTTACAGATGAGGACACTGAGGCTCAGGGAAGACGTCCACTATCACAACTTCCTACCCATTTCCTACACCCACTCTTTTCTTATGATCTATTCTTTAACCAACTGCCGGAGTAATCTTTCAAGAACTTTACTGGCATATAACACTCATCTTTAAAAAAATGCATAAATCATAAGAGTACAGCTTGAAACATTTTACAAGCTAGGTACACCCAAGGGATTTGTACCCAGATCAAGAAAGAGATCCTCGTCAGCTTCCCAGAAACCCCGAGAGCCCCTCTCAGTCACCACACTCCTCCACCTCCAGGGGAGCCAGTCTCTTGACTTCTAACAGCAAAGATTAATTTGCCTGGTTTGTACTTTATAGAAATAGAATCATATAGTATGTCAACATGATGTCCCAAAAATGGAGATCGGAGTCTGTCACGGCCTTGTAAAAATGCTCCAGTGGATTCCTCCCACCTCAGACTGAAATTCAGGCAAACCATCCCCACCCTTCCCGCTGTCACTGAGCCCCCCACCACCGTGGCCGCCTCTCCGGTACCAAGCTACCTACGTGACTGTTGGAAATAAGCAGTAGAAATGTGTAGCTGAGTGGAAAGTGCATGGCTCTCCTCAGGTGATGTTTTATCTCAGAGTCTTTGGGGGTGGGGGACACTCCCTCTGCCGGGGGTGAGCTTCTACTCATCCATCTTCCTGATGGTAAAGAATGTCCCTACTGTTACCTGGTCCCTACTGTTCCTTCAGGGCACTGAACCCAAATTGCAATTACAACTACAGGAGTGTTTTGGGCCCCACAGCAATTCTGCCACCCAGGACACACCTGTTATGCCAGCAAAACAGAGGAGGGGAATGACCAGAGAAGCAGGGAGTAATCCTCTCTATAAACAAGGATGAATGAGTTCAGAAGAAAAGAATAAATGTCAGTGAATGACCTCATCAGTTACCTAGTCACTCATAAGCCATAAGTGAGTATAAAATTAACAAATTGGGTTGCATATTCATTGTAGAAATGGGTATTTTCCTTCTATTGTATCCATTTATTTCCCCCCAAATTTCTGCAGGAATAGTAAGTTATTCAGCAAGCCCTTGTGGATATTTTAGAGCCAGCACCATACCAGAGCTCCCAATACAATCATCCCCATTTGGAGAATTGGAGCCAGTTTTGACTCTTGGCCTTTCCAAGATTTTTCTGTAGCAGGCAAAAGACTGGAGACTCACTCCTCTGTGCAGTGAGGAGGAGAGGGCACCCTTGAGGCTGGTGGTGAAGAGCCCAGGGAGGTTTCATCAAGAACAAGTTAGTGCCCTGGCAGGATGGGGAAGGAGCCCTCGTCTGGAGAAACCTCTGCCTGGGGGTGGCCTGGGCCCACCCACCACCTTCAGCAGCAGCAGCTGCAAAAGACCTCCCGACAAACCACAACACACCCTGCCTGTTCAAAGCCACAGTGGGGGGTCTAAGAACAAAGCTTCAAGAGTCTATAATCAGACTCAAAACAACAGATGCTCAGAAACAGGGGAGGCAGGTTGCCCACCCCATGAGAGCAGAAGGTAGGACAGATGCGTGTGAACCCCTGAAGGCTCTCCCCAGCCGTGGTGCTCCGCTCTGACAGTGGAGTTCCTCTGAGGCTATGGCATTCCAGAGTCACACGTGCCACAGACAGGCCAGCTCAGCCTCTGGCTAAACCTCACAACACTCACAGAGGCAGCAGCTCCCTGTAACAGCCTCCTGCTGGCAGACACACCTTCTGGCATGGGACCATTCCCACACCCCAACCTGGTCACCTTGGCATTCCCCTGCCTGCCAAGACATTTGGGATTCATGACCACAGGCCGTCTTCCAAGGCCACATATTCCAAAAGTGATGAGCAGCCCCTGAAAACCGGGTCCTGTATACAGCAGGTCTTTGGCAGCCAGGATAAAGGGGTCAAATAAACAAAAGAAAAACCCAGTGTGTAACACAATAGGTTGCCTCCACACAGGAAAATTGCCCACTTCCTGACAAACCACAACGCACTTCACTGACTGGCTACTCTTCCCAGTTTTTCTGGTGGCAGAAAACTCCTCCACCCTACTCCCTCTGCCTCTGCAACTCAAAGCCAAATGCTGAGGACATTCTCTGCCCCGAATCTCCTTGCTAGGTATTACAGGTCAAATTGTGCCTCCCAAAAAAGATATGTGGAGGTTTTAACCCCTGGTACTCATG
>CAUYLG010050008.1:0-22268 GCA_963573385.1 Cacajao melanocephalus | reverse complement strand
TTCTTTTTCTTACCCGATTGCTCTAGCTAGAACTTCCAATACCAGGAGTGGTGAGAGAGGGCATCCTTGTCTAGTGCCAGATTTCAAAGGGAATGCTTCCAGTTTTTGCCCATTCAGTATGATATTGGCTGTGGGTTTGTCATAAATAGCTGTTATTATTTTGAGATACATTCCGTTGATACCTAGTTTATTCAGAGTTTTTAGCAATAAAGGGCTGTGCAAGGCTGGTGGACCCTGCCCCGCCCCCTCATGGGGATGGGTGCGGGGGGGCTGCCAGGGGCCTCCCACTTATTCTACACCTCTCATGTCTCTTCACAGTGCCAGACTAGAGTCAAGCTCAACAGGCTTTTCTTTCCCCGCTGATTCTGCCAAGCCCATTCCCTTGGCTGTGGTTTCACTGGATAGTCGGTAGGGACAGTGGGAATCTGATTCATCCATTCATGTGGTCACTAATTAGATGACGAGGCATTTGGCTACCTTAAGAGAGTCATAGTTACTCCCACCATTTGCCCACGCCTCATTGAATTTCTTCACTTTGACATTCAGGGCACTGTGCAGAAATCACATCATGTCAACACCCGCCACAGGCCTTCACGGAAAGTATGCTTCTTTATAGAGACAATGAGTCCCAGAACTCAAGCAAGTTGTTCCGTGGTCATTGATAAGATAACAAATATAACTCAAAAGTCACATTAATGTCATATTTTTTCCCATACACAAACAGATGGAAAACTGTAGCAAACTTGACTGAAAAATGTAACTCTTGGGAGAATAAGTTTTAAAATGTAAAAGCCTACACCTGATACCTGTTCAACACTGTGCTTAACGCTAAGAAGAAACAAGATGTTCCTCTATATATCCCATTTCATTCTAAATAATTCACAGTTCTTGAGACACATGTGAACCAAGATCTAAATTTTCTTATGAAGTAGACAGTGTTCTCAAAGCAGGTTTTTGGATATTGAGCCCATGAAAGTTTCAGAAAGATTTAGTCTGTGACACCTGCATGCTATACTTAGCCATATGGCAGTGTAACATTGCCAGTGAAGACGTTTGGGAAAGTAATTGCACCACAGGTGACCAAAGCTCTGTCCTATGTAACTTGCATCTGCTGGACCACTAATGTGAAGAGAAGAGATGATGCCAGAATTCTGAAAAAAGTACAGAATCTCTAGGTTAGAAGAGACCTTAAATTTCATCCAGTCCCTACCACACTGATGCAAGCATCCTTGAAAAGCATTTTAAAGTAAGATAATATCACAAACTCAGGAAGCATAATAGCAGACAAACCACCAACATGTATAAATAAAATGTTTTAGGTACACCAAAGAGAATGCGCTTGGAACTCAGAAAAGGCCCTCTAAAAAAGTTTTGTTCCTCTTTGAAATTTGAAAGGTAACAGTTCCTCCAATGCTTTCCAATACTTCTTCGATTCAAGGACAGGCATTACAAATTTCAGACTGTTTCTTTCTCACTCCCTTATTCAGCAATATTTATATAATGCCTACCATGTAAAAATTAATCTCTCAAAGTTAGGATTAACACTTATGGCCACCACAAAAGTGATTTTTGTTCCCATAGAACCTCCATTCAAATTTTTAAAAAATCATGTCCCACATAGGTGGCCATAGATCATTAGGCACTTCCACTTTTAAGATAAGAAAAAATATTCCATACTAACTGATACTAAAGGAGAATCTCATGAAGAATGGTGGTAAATTTTAGATATTTTTAATAACTCACAAGTTACTGTTATTAGAATAAATAGGCACTAAAATGTGAAAGATATCAGAACCTTAAAATTAAATACCAGGGTATTGTTTAGGATGAGTAAAGAGAGGCGAGAATAAAGAGAATGGGGTAATGAAATCATGCGAATATGTCGAAGCAGGTGCTGAAGAAAGTTTAAATCATTAACCTGCAGGAAAATTAGGAAAGGTCAAAGGGCAGAGAGAGAGGGAATTTTGTGAAAAGGTTTTCTGGAGCAAGCTGAAAATTCCCATTATCCTCTCTTTCTCCAGTAGAAGGAGTTGCTGCCACTTCTCTCAGAAGTGTGTGTCCCCTGAATTTGGAAGGTTTGGTCAACAGGAACTAGACTCAACTGATAAATTGCAAGCAGTCCATGGCAGCACAGAGAGGGCTGTGGCTGGGGTGTAAATGCAGTTCACTCCCTCATCGGGTCAAAGAGGCATGTCTCAGGAACCAGATGTAGAGTCCGTGGTAGAAATGCCAGGCAGGGAGTATTCAAAATAGAAATCTGTCTAAAAGAGCAGCCTGCCAAGGTGAAAGGACCTGTAGTCCTTTCCTTTCCCTTCAACTAGAACATCAGGTGGGCATTACGAGTGCTCTCAGCAAGTATATGTGCCCTGAGCCTTCAACCCTTATAATTAATTTCCATGACTCTAACTTCCAGGCATTAGGTCAAAGCCCATTGTTTCAGGTGGGCATCTTTGTTGGTCTTTACAATCTAGAGTACCTTACCTCCAGAGGCTATGGAATGTAGAAGTAATGAGATAAGTAAGAATGTTAGGTGAATATGGAGGACTGAATTGACAATAATAAACTCTCCTTTGTGGAAAAATTAAACAAACTCTAACAATAACAAAATTTAGCTACATGGCCAAATCCAGAATGTGAAATCCTTGAGTGTAAAAAGAGAAACAAAAATTAGAGAAGTGAACAGAATCTTAAGCCAAAGAAGCTCATCGTTTGTATCCTTAACGGGTATGAAACCTAGTGGGGCAGGGGCTTTGGAGCTATCACAAAGGAGTTTAAAATGTCATTCCATGTGTATAGAAGGACAACATACATTGACAGAAGAGGTCCTATTGGCAGCAACAGATGCTAGAATGCAATGAAGTAATATTTTTAAAGTGGTAAAAGGAAATAACTATCCACCAGTTGAATTATGTCAAGTGAAAGTAACTAAAGACTGAAAGAATTTTCTAGTCACAGAAGCTTAACTTAAAAAAAAAAAAAAACCCTAAATAACATTATTCAGCAAGAATAGAGGTAATCTTAGAAGAAAAGAGTAGACACAAGAAATAATGATGAGAAAAAGAAGCTAGTAAGCATGTTTGCAAATCTAAATAAAGTTTGGATGGAATAATCATTCTGACTCCTGACATTTGCTCAGGAAGAAGATAGAGGACTTGGTTAGCTTTACATTTTGTTAAGTCAGGTATGCATGTTAGAAACTTAAAGGCTAGACCAGGTGCAGTGGCTCAGGACTGTAATCCCAGCACTTTGGGAGGCCAGGAGGGGAGGACCAATTTAGGCCAGGAGTTTGAGGTTACAGTGAGCCATGATTGCACCACTGCACTCCAGCCTGGATGACAGAGTGAGACCCTGTCTCAAAAAATTAAAAAAGAAACTTAAAAGCTAACCACTATAAGGAGCAAAAACCAAATGTATAATTACAAATGATTTGAGAGGAAGTAGAGAGAATAAAATTTGCTTAATTCAATAGGAAGCAAGGAAAGAGAAAGAAACATAAAATGGATAGGACAAATAAGCATTAATATATTAATAATCATAATAAATACAAAAGGCTGAATTCACCCAAATTGGATTTTTAAAAAAGAGAATAGCATCCAGCTATTTTTTAATGTTAAGAGATACACACAGGCTGGGTATGGTGGCTGATACCTATAATCCCAGCACTTCGGGATGATGAAGGAGGAGGACTGTTTGAGGCCAGGAGTTCAAGGCCAGCCTGGACAACATATAGCAACCCAACTCCACACACAAAAAAATTTTTTTAAGTAGCATGGTGGCTTACATCTGTATCCCCAGCTACTCAGGAGGTTGAGGCAAGAGAATCACTTGAGCCCAGGAGTTTGAGTTCAAGGCTGCAGTGAGTTATGATGATTGCACCACTGTACTCCAGCTTGGGTGACAGAGTGAGACTCTGTCTCTAAAAAAACAAAACAAAACAAAAAAACAGAGATGCGCCCCAAACATAATGATCAAAAAGGGATGGACAAACATCGACCAGGTAAATACTGATCAAGACAGCTGGTACTGTAATATTTAAATCAAACAACATAGAGTTTTAAGCTGAGGCATTAATAGAAACATAGATACATAAGATAAAAAGAACAATTCAATAAGAAAATAAAATAGTCATGAACTTTTATGTACTTAACAATATAGTCTCAAAATATATGAAGGAAAAATGATAAAATTACAAAAAGGAATTGGCAAATCTACGATCATGTTGGGGATTTTCATTTACCTTTCTCAGGATCTAATCTATCAGGCAGAGAAAATAAAAATACTGAAGATTTATAAAATATTTCAGCAACACAATTAAAGAGCTAATCTAAAAGATATTCTATACATATAAACCTATATGTAATAAATAGAAAAATAGAAAACATACTTTCTTCTTTCAAGCCTAAGTGGAAACTGTCTGAAAAAAATGACTACATACCAGGCCACAAAGCTATTTATATTACATATCTATATCACAAAAATAACCTGCTAATCAAGGAGGAAATAATAAGGAGGAAATTATTTTAAAAAAAAAAAAAACCTAGCCAGATGTGGTGGCATGTGCCTGTAGTCTCATCTACTCAGGAGGCTGAAGAGCGAGGATCACTTGAGCCCAGCCTAGGCAACATAGCAAAAGCCCCTCTCAAAAACAAAACAAAAAATTCTGAAAATATACAACAGTAATAGTGTTCTATATGCTAAAAATTTGCTCATGTTGCTAAAGCAATACTTTAGCCTTAAGTGAGTTTACTTAACAAGAGAGATAAAAAATAAATGAGCTAAGTAAGAATTCCATTGAAGACTGGGAGACGAAAAGAATAAATGTAAAGAAAGTAGAAGAAAAGGTATAATAAAGATAATAGCAGAATTAATGAAATTTTAAAAACTCAAAACCAATAGAGATGATAAGGCCACCAAAATATTCCCTCTGACTCCTTAAGGGTCCCTCACTGTCCATGATGCGGGACAAAGCTATCTTCATTCCTCACCTGCTACTGGTATACATTACCTACTGGCATTGCCCGATGGAAATACAGTGTGAGTCGCCAGTTCGAATGGTGATCATTAAAAAATCTGGAGACAACAGATGCTAGAGAGGATGTGGAGAAATAGGAATGCTTTTACACTGTTGGTGGGAGTGTAAATTCGTTCAACTGTTGTGGAAGACAGTGTGGCGATTCCTCAAGGATCTAGAAATAGAAATTCCATTTGACCCAGCAATCCCATTACCGGGTACATACCCAAAGGATTGTAAATTATTCTACTATAAAGATACATGCACATGTATGTTCATTTTGGCACTGTTTACAATAGCAAAGACTTGGAACCAACCCAAATGCCCATCAATGATAAACTGGATAAAGAAAATGTGGCACATATACACCACAGAATACTATGCAGCCATAAAAAAGGATGAGTTCATGTCCTTTGAAGGGACATGGATGAAGCTGGAAACCATCATTCTCAGCAAACTGACACAAGAACAGAAAACCAAACACTGCACGTTCTCACTCATAATTGGGATTTGAACAGTGAGAACACATGGACAAGGGAGGGGAGCATCACACGCTGGGGCCTGTTGGGGGGTGGAGGGATTGGGGAGGTATAACATTAGGAGAAATACCTAACGTAGGTGATGGGGGATGGATGCAGCAAACCACCATGGCATGTGTAACAATCCTGCACAATCTGTACATGTACACCAGAACTTAAAGTATAATAATTTTTTAAAAAAAAGAAATACAATATGAGCTACATATGCAATTTAAATTTCATAGTAGTCACATTAAAAAAACTATAAGAACAGGTAAAATACATTTATTAATATATTTTAATTAAACCAATATATCAAAAATATCATTTAAGCACATATTTTTAATGAGATATTTTATTGAGATATTTTACATTCTTTTTCCATGCTAAGTCTTTAAATCTGGTAAATATTTTACACTTGCAGCACATTTCAATTTGAACTAGCTGCATTTCAATTGCCCAATAGCCAACATGCTACTGGCTAGTATCTATCAAATTGGATGGAGCAAATCTGTCTTCAAATGGCATACCACATAATTTCAGAATTCTTTAGCCTTTGAAGTCACTATTGTATCTTGTTTGTTTTTTAATTTGGCCTTTGGAACAGGATAAAGACTTCTATAACCATTGTTTCATCTACACTGTATGTTCTGCAAAGTGGTGGCAACCCTCTGGTAAGTTACCTTGCTAACAGTGTCTAAGTCTTTTCCAGTCAGTTGTAGTGGCATTAGTTCTGAGAGTGGACAAAGTTCTAGTGACCATATAGTTGACAGCATTTCAAGAGTTACCTACCTGCTTTCCATATTAGTGTTTACACAACAGAGATTCTCTATAGGCACCTCTATTCCCCAAGAATTTCATGTGGAAATAACAAAATGGCCTAGATTCACCTGAAGATAAATTGCTTTAATTATTAAGCAGACCGTGAAACTCGCAGTTTCAAATATCAGGTCAGTGCAGTGCCCAGCATCGGCAGTAGCTTTGCTGTGCTATTTCTCCAGGTGCTACTATTGATCCTTAATATTACCGGAACACTTCCGTTCAAGACTAGCTTCATCTGTGCGATTTGTCCACTTCTTCAACAGAAGAAAATTGATCTCAGTAATTGTGAGAGGAGACTATGATTTCCCAGTGTGGTAAAGTTTGCTGTTTGACATTTTAGTCCAATTGTTGGCATTATTACTAACATCTATGGAAATGTCACAGCATAATTATTTCTTAGGTTCTTAGAATTGATGATGAAGCTGTATAGATACCTATCAACTCTCATTTTTATACTTTCTGTGACATCATGAAAGGAATAGAGTGCTTAAGACAGCTCATGGACTTAAATTGGACAACCTGGGTTTGAATCCTAGCTTCACTTACATACCAGGCTTGTGTCTGAACCTCAGCTTCCTCAGCTTTAAAGTGGAAAATATTAATTAAGATTACGAAATGATTTCACAAAATAAAATATAAGGTGCATGACACAGGGCTCAGCACTCAGAAGTATTTCATAAACTTTAACTAGGTCAATCTGTGAGTTCCTAATTTCTTTAAGCAAATTTGGAAGCATTGAAAAAAATGACCATCTAATAGCATTTCTAAAGCTCTGAAGACAATTCTTTCCAAAAGAAATTCCACTTTACCTGTTTCTCTCTAAAGCTTCCCTGTGATGATCTCAATTTCCTTTCTTGATATTTATTATGCAACAATGCTAATATTTTGGTTTAGAAGCTCCCCTACTCAGGTCCCATTATCAATGATCAAGCCAGGTTAAAGTTCTCTAAACATATTTGGCATCAGCAGGTGGAATAACCCAGTTTCAATATCACTTTCCCTAATCTTATTCTGAATCAGGAGTAGGCATTGTAAGGCCAATGGTTTTTAAATTTTTCCTAGCTATATAATTTTTATATCATTTTTGCTCTGAGTAAGGGGAGGCCAAGTCAGAACTGAAAAATAATAGGGTTTATTTAAGGAAGGTACTCTGATGGGAATTTTGCCCCAAGGCCACTCCTGTCCTTTGGGGTAGGATGAAGCTCCCCTTCAGATGCTCACCTATTGGGATGGGCAGTGCTCCCCTGTATTGCCATTTAGATTTATAGCTCCTCTCTTCAAGGTACGCATTCATTAAAACTACAAATCTGATGTCCACACTATTCATCTGCTGAAATTATAGTATTCTGGAGCTAAAATTTCACTTTCTGAGACTTCTGTCAATCAATTGAGAGTGTGGTATAAAACAAGACACATTTTTGCAATTTTTCCAGTAAATACTCTTTAATGTTATAATATTTCCTTTTGAGAATACTGATTAATAGTTCATGTAGTTAGTAGTATCTTCCAAGCACTGTTCTATTTGTTTTATAAAAATAATAGTATTAATCCTCACAATAGCCCTATGTGAGAGATATTATTATTATTCTCACTTTATAGATGGGAAAAAACAGGTACAAAGAGGTTAAGAACTCACCTAAGGTTTCCTAATTACCAAGTGGTGAAGTCAAGATTTGAATGCAGATCTCATGTCATATACTAAGCCTTTAACCACTATAACACATTCTGTCTCTCACTAAAAAAGCATTAGAAGCATACATAAAATCAAAAAGAAGACTTTGTGCATTATGAAGTAAATTTGTCACAAGTTTAGCATATTTCTGGAACCAAAAATATTTAAATAACCTAATCTTAATTTATACATGTCTCAGAAACCATATGCTTATAAACCACTAGGGAACACAGGCAAGGATGTAAAATGATTATGAAAATCAACCAAAAAGTCAATGTAGCTTCCACCATGGTTACTGTGGTATTTTGGTGCTCTTATTTATGAATATTTTTCTTCCTCTCCCAATATACCTAGATTGTGAAAGGGTAAAGAAGAGATCTTATGTGTTGGATGATGTTTCTTTTTCTTTTTCTTTTTTTTCTTTTTTAATTTGAGCAGGACATCATTATCCAAGCCCAGCCTTGAATATGCGCTATACACAAAACAATTTATCTACTAGAGTTCATGAGCAGCTGGATTGGGAAAAAACACATTAATTATCATTCAAGTGGAAATGCCCCCATAGACATACCATTTAATTAACAGAGGCCAGTATTGGAAATGAATAATTTGAGGCAAGACAGAGAAAGATGTGTGAGACAAACCCTTAGGTGATTTAAGGACATTATCTGTGGATAAACACTTTAAAATACATGAAATATATCTCTATCTTATAAACTTCTTGTAATCATAAAAGGATTCCTTAGACGAAAGGCCCCTGTAAGCCTCTTCCTTGCCTGTATTAAAAGTCATCACCTGTGAGCAGGAAGCTCGTTGTGTTCCTCAGGAACATCAATTCCATTAGAGGCTGGAAAATCCCACTCCCTTGAATTCAAACTCTGAAAAGATCAGAGCTAAAATCACTTCTTGTAGCAAGTTCTTCTGTCTTCAAAAACCCTTGAAATTTGTAGCTCTGCCAAGATTATAAATAGAAGTGATATGGCAGCAGCGAATTGATCATTCTGCTAAATGTACTCACCCCATTTGGGATAGTTTTATGAAGCATGGCGGCAGCCGGGGCAGAGGTGGCTGCTCAGCCGCCGTCATCACTGTTGCCACTGCTGCAAAATGTCTTTCCTTTTTAAAAATCTCTTTACCAAGGAAAGCCAAAAGAGATTTCCCTAAAGCACTAATAAAAAAAATAGAATGACAGCCTGATTTTCGAAGCAGTCTGAGCAACCATCAGAGTCTGAAATGAAATCATATATACCCACTGACTCTCTGAAAAGAATCCAAACATCAGAATTCCAGGACCCAGTTTGGCACTAAGGTGGACTGCACTCCACTGTTAAGGCACTGTCAGATTTTTTGTTATGATTCTTGAAAATATCGCCCTTAATAAGACAAAATGTTCCATCTAGCTTGGGTGGGAGGGGAATGGTGAAGGTGGGCAGCAGGGGAAGAGTTGGGTGTAGGTTTTCATGTCTGACCTTGGTATTTCCTTGCAACCCTCTGTAAACAAGAAAAGTTCATCTTCGACGATCCTTTCTTTTTTGTCTTCTTCCCCCTACTTTCAACATCTCTTTAAAAGCACTAGGACTCTTAATTTAATTCAATTCAAGGAGTATTTATACATGGAAAAGAAATACATGTATATATGTATAGATATATAGCATCTTTATAATAAGCTCTCTTTAGCACTGGAATAATAAATTAGGGCAGGGAGAGAAGCAGGGGGACAGAGCTGCCTGCCTGACCTGAATGAATTTTTCCCCCTCTTGCTGATGTTGCCTTAACCCTGGAGGCTTTTCCCTCTAGTTTCCTTTGTCACCCCCATGGTCACCTCTGAGAGTAAACTCAGTGTAGGCAAAAACTTGTCCCATAGCTTGAGATGCTTTCAACCAAGTTTCTCAAAATTCCAAGAATAAAGAAAAATAAATATTGAGAGTTGCTGGGTACAGCAGCTCATTCCTGTAATCCCAGCATTTTGGGAGGCCAAAGCAGGAGGATCGCTTGAGTACAGGAGTTTGAGACCAGCCTGGGCAACATAGTGAAACCCTGCCTCTACAAAAAGTAAACAAAATTAGCCATAAGTGGTGACTCTACCTGAGGTTCCAGCTACTCGGGAGGAAGCGGAGGTGGGAGGATCACTTGAGCCCCAGAGGTCAAGGCAGCATTGAGCCAAAATTAAGCCACTGCACTCCAGCCTAGGCAACAGAGCAAGACCTGGTCTTAAATAAATAATAAATAAATAATGTTGAGAATGCAGAAATCAAAACAATTCAGATTATAAAGAAAACCATTTGTCCCTCCTAGTCTTTTTTCAGCAGGAAAAAACCTTTATTTCAAGCAGAGTCTTACACAAACCCTAACAAATCAAACAGAGAACCTTGGTGCTGCTCTAGTAAGTGAAGAGATAAACTCCTTCAGGTTCTACTTTTCTACTGACCTTCCTTCATCTTAAGGACATCCCTGAGAGTCCTCCCTGGAATCCTCTGGAACCCCTAAAGAATCTCTGAGCATCCTTTAAAAATAACCTTAAGTAGAGACCTTTATGTGACAGATACTGGCTTTAACACACCTCAAGACCACAATCTCCCCACTTCCCCTTCACTTCTACACACCATAGATATCTCAACCCTCCCTCAAAGTCAAGCCCAGGACAGCACTCCCTTTCTCTCTCCTGCACCATCTGTGCTGGTCTAATACGGATGTTCCTTCCCCTAGTGACAGACACTAGGCTTAACCTTACTTTTCAGCTGTGGCTGCATCCCTGGTGTGGGTATGACCTAGTCTCATCCCTGAAAGATTATAATATTGTAGAGGAGACTAAACATGTTTACACATGAAATTATCTGACTTGAAATAGAAAATAAAATAAGGCAGTATAAAAGAAGTTTCTAAACAGTATAAAAGAAGTTTTCTAAAGTGAACATGTAAGTGATATGAGTGGTAAGAAAAGGCAGGGAGCAATACTGGCTGGAGTGATCAGCACATATTTAAAAGAATAGTTTAGAATTAAGATGGATGCTAAAGGAGGGATTTAGAGAGGACAGATGGAAAGAAAGAGAAGGGTATTCCCAGCAAGCATCTGGCAAACTAAGGTGTATTCTCTAGGAAGAAATTTGCATTCTAAATAATAAATGCCCAAATGGATCTCAGCTTTACTTAAAAGAGCAAACTTCTAAGAAGAAACAAGTTACATTAGATCCTTGACAGAAGAAAGATTTTTTTTTTCCACTGAGAAGATACAAGTGGAGCTTCTCAAATCACTTTCAACAACTCAGAGCTACCTCTAGTTTCTGTGTGCTGAATCTCTGCCCAAGGCATTTTGAGGAGGAATATGAAAACCTAGTCGTTTGCATTCCAGTGTGTTGCAATAATTTTGAAACACTAAGCAGTATATTCTTCTTCCTACTTTTATCTCTCTTCACCTTCCATTCCACCTATTCTAAGCTCATTGTCTGATAGAGGATAAGATCAGAGAAAGTAGAAAAGAAAGGAATCTTTTCCTGGCTTTGGAGTTTCAAAAGCCAAGATGAAAGATTTAGAAGAAAATGAGATGATTTCTTGGTAGTTGTCCTCATTTATACCTCCATCTCCGATCCCTTCATCACCTCAAAGCCAAGAATTCTCCAGACCTGGGGGAGGGTTGGGAAAATAGGTGGTGGGAAGTGATGTGAGAGAAAGGTCCTCCTGGAAGATGCCCTTCACCTCAAGGACAAGAGTAAAAGCAAGTTTAAAACCAGCCAGCCTTCACCCAAACAAGGACGTACATTAGGGCTGTGCTACCTGTCCATCCTTCAAACTGGGAACTAGTGAGGACTTTCCTTCCACAGCATGCACTTTGGCACTGGAGCTTCATCATTTTCTGCCAAGTTACTATAGATAACTGCCTACTCCAGTGGTTTTCATACATTAATGTGTATAAGAATCACTTGGGGGGCTTGTTAAAACACAGATGGTCAGGCTCCACCACTGGAGTTTCAGATTCAGCAGGAGGGTGCAGATGGAGAATTTGCCTTTTTAACAAGTTCCCCAGTGAAGCTGATGGTGCAGGTCTAGGGACTACACTTTGAGGAGTGCCCTAGGTAATGCTTAGGACATTTTACTTAACAACTTTACATATGAGTTATGGGACCTTAACCACATTTCCTATCCCCTCTGCCTCTCAATTTATATGTTAAATGAAAAAACAGGTATATTACCTACCTCATACAATTGTGGGAGAAGATTGAGGTGTTACCAAAATATTTAACAAGGGAATTGGCTTATGACATGCAATATTGCTGGTTATTATTTATAACAACACTTAATATAAGGCCTCTCCCCTAATTGTTTTTAATAAATGTTTTCTGGCTAGCTGAATTGTCACTGAACTTTGAGAATCCCAAAAACAAGTTGGGTGAATCTACACACTCCTGTCCCCACCTCTGTTCCCATGTCCATACCCTAGCAATGACAGGACCAAGAAATTGCCCTCTGGTCTCTCCTGCCTGAAGCCTGAGGATGTGTCCCTCTAAACCCACTTCTCCAGACCCCACTAATGAAATGTAAAGAATATCAGCAGGCAGCAGGCCTCTGTGGTTAAGAAAAGGAAACCAGGAGAGGAGGGCTTCCAGAGATGTGGTCCCAGTAGGAATTCAGAATAGCCAGTATTCTTAGCTCCTGCTTATCTTGGATTGAGCCTTTGTTAGATTTTTTGTTTGTTTTTAAAACTAAGCAGTCTTGTGAAAATCAGCTTCTCGGTAAGCTGCATAGGCACTTCCTGGTTACCCATGATATGAGAATAACCTTTAAACTATTTCCATTTCTGATCCGGACTGGAAACAGGAAACGCACTGGATACAGCTTTAAACAACAACAACAAAAAGGAACTAAAAGATAAACCAAATTGTCCCAGAGTTCAGAGGAGGTTTATGCTAAGTGTTAGAAGGTTCAGATTTAGTGAATCCTCCCCCACTTTCTGCCATTCCAGAAATTCCTTTTAGAGGAGGGAAGGGAAAAAAAAAAGCAAAAGTAAGAAGTTGTACTGAATTGCACAGCACTGCCATCTTCAGGGCCAATGAGGAAAATTTCCCAGGGTCAGCCAGTTAAATCATCTTCCTAAACACTTCATTGAAATGTAATCAGATGGTTAAAAATTTGACAGCAGACAGACTGGAACAGATTTTTCTACTGTTTTCAATGTTTGAAAAGTTAGTAGACACAGCGTTTGGTGGTGTACGCACATTTAAAAAAATATTTGCTGATTGAAAAGCCATTTACAATAAATAGGAAAGTTTAAATAGCTCAAACTGCATTGCCAAATGATGGGAGTAACACAGGCACAAACATATTGTTCAGAAAAAAAAAATTCCTTAAAAAGAAAAGTATGAATCGAATGATTTAGAAGTGCTGTTTGAACAGATGGTGTGATTAACAACTAGTGTGTTAGCCATCTCAGGAGCTTACAGAGAAGTAAACAAATGCAAGGGGAAAAAATCACTTTATTCCTCCAAAGAGTGTTTAGTTTGTTTCATTATAAAAATTTAGAATTCAGCATTTTGAAAGTTGGATATCCCTGGGGATATTGGAAATAAGAATTGAGGGAAGTCTATTTGGACAAAGACATTAAGACAAATGTTGATGCTTCCCATACAGGCTGAGATGTACAGTCATCCAAAATGCTGGAGGCAGGTAGTGCTGTGCAGACCACAATGGCCGTGGAGAAAGAGGGCTGGGTTCTCACCCTGGTTGTAGCCCTACCTGCCGCTTGCCTGGAAGGCCAGTCTTGTTCTCTTCAGACTTCAGTATCTTCCTTTGGAAAGTAAGAGTGAGAACCAGATGAGCTGTTAAGCTGTGCTTCAAAAACTTTAATGTGCACCTGGGGATCTCATTAAAATGCAAATTCTAACTTCTCGGCCTGGGGTAGGGTCAGAGAGTTTGACTTTCTACTGGGCCCGAGGCAATGCTGATGCTGCTGATCCACGGGCTACATGTTTATCACCAGGGTTCTAAGTCCTTCCAGTGATGATACTCTGTCATCTTCTGATATTCCAGGTGTTGTTCAGGCAAGAATAGAAGACCAAGTGTCTACTTCCCTAAGGTATATGACTCAGAAATGGGTAAACATATATATGCATAAATATATAATAAACATGCCTAATGCTGAATTAATTTTAAAAGTAAATCAAGTATTTATTTGCATTATGTAATTAACAATGGAATTTGACTTTTGTGAGCAGGAGAGTGAAGGGGCAGTCCTGAGAATTGGGTGTGGAGACCAGATACTATATAGGTATGAGACGAGGGGGAGATTGAGATTGGGAGTTTGAATCATCCACCAGCATCCACATAGCATATGCAAGACAGATCGTGAGACTTCATCAGAATTTGCTACTTTCGCTCTATGAAGGGCACTGTTAAGAAAATAGAAGAACTGAGAAAATATTTGCAAATTACATATCCTACAAAGGACTTATGAAAATTTAGAAGTCTGCATATTGGAAATAAGAAGTGAGGGGAGTCTCTACATATCTGGAATGTATAAAAAATTCTCAAAACTCAACAGTAAGGATATATCCCAATTTAACAATAGGCAAAAAATTTGAACAGAGACTTATCCAGAGGAGAGATATGGGTGGCAAATAGAAGATGCTCAACATCACTAGCCACTAGGAAAACTCACATGAAAACGATGATGACATACCACCATACACCTATAATGGCTATCATAAAAAATATTGACAATACCAAGTTCTGCTGAGGAAATGGAAAACTGGATCACTCATATATTGCTGATGGGAATACAAAATTATATGACACTATTGAAAAGACAAAACTAAAGTGACAGAAAACAGACTAGTAGTTGCCAAGAGGACAGGTGTGGGTACAAAAGGGTAGCACAAAGAAGTTTTACAGGGAGATGTAAGTTTCCACATCCTGATTGTGGTGGTGGTTAAATCTACACATGTGTTACAATTCATAGAATTAACACCATGAAAATAAGTCTATTTTACTGCATGTTAATTAAATTTTTTAAAAAAGCAATGATCTGGAAAACATTGAACAATTGGCTTTTTAAAACTTTGAGAAGTGAAATGTTTTTGAAAGTAAGTATTTGAAGGAACTGTTTCCTGCCACCACTATAATACTTTACCAGTAACATTTTAGTCTTAGCTACCATTTTCTAACTGTTCACACAGTCTCAGGAGCCGTTCCTGTATTCTGCTCCCAACAGTGTATCATTAAGCCCATGGCACCGTTTCCTTTTCTGATCATATTTTACAATGTCAAATCCATCATGCCCTACAAGTTAAGGCCCTATCTTTAATACAAATCAGCAGTGACTCCAGGAGACCAACTCATTGCTGACAAGGCCTTTCCTCCAAGAAATTTAATAGTCTTATAAAAATCAATTAAATCAGTGGATTCTCCCATTATTTGCACCACATAATACTCCCCCAGAAACTTCACAGAAAGAATGTGTATTAACAATTCCTAAGAAAAAGACAGACCAATAGCTGTAAGAAGATAGTCAACCTCATTAGTAATTGAAGGGCTGCAAATTAGGATGAGATGCATTTTTCAACCCACCAGCTTCATAAAAGTTAAATAGAATGGTGATCTATACAGTGTTGCGAAGAGTGTGTGGAAATGGCATGTGGTTGTGAACTGTTTTACCTTTGAAGAGGCCAGTTTGGAATTATGTAGCAAAAGCCTTAAAAATGTGCATTCCCTTTGGCCTGGGAATTCAACTTCTAGAAATGTGTCCTAAAAAATAATCAAGCAAGGATGTTTGGCTTTGCATTGTTTTCTCTTCAGGGAATGGGTAAAGATATCATTGTCTGATAGGCTAGATGCTACACAGAGCATATTATACTCTGAGAGTATAATGATTCAGAAATATGTATGGATTAATACACATAAAGAATATACTGAATGCCAAATATCTAACCAATTTTTAAAGTAAATTATTTAAATTATGCAACTTGAAATATTTACATATTTAAAAGATAGATGATTACTTACATAAACTACATAATATCCAAGCGATACTACTATTAGAAACAATATATAGCTATATTTTTTGACATAGAAAGATTTGCATTTTGTATCTTTTTATGTGAAAGATACATACTACAAGACAGTACTATCTTATTTTTATACAAAATTTACAAAAGACAGAAAACGTATGTATGGGGGAAAACTGTAAGCATACACTTCAAGATATTATTATGGGTATTGTTGAGTAGTAGGATGATGATAACTGATTTTTATTGTCTTCTTTATAATTTTCTGCATTTCCTTTTCTTCCCAATGAGGATATTTTGCTTTCATGATTGAAAAAAATTTAATAAAACTGTTTCTAGAAATAACTAGCAGATTAATCAGACACAGTTTTCTTTGTACTAGCATTGTTGCCAGACCCCCACAAAAAGATTTCACCTGTTGGATATTTGGAATCCCACCTTTCATCAGAGACTTTATAGGCTTACCAGCAGGTTCTAACCACTACTCCCAAAGTATTTGGAGTCACATGGCAGCCACTGCCACAGTGGCCAAATGCACATCTGTTATCTCTTGGACAATAGCACTATCTGGAGTCCATTAGAAGATTGGGTGGGTATCAGCCACTTCCAGTGATCTTGCTGTGCCCTGACTTTTTCCTTCATACTTCACAACTATCTGCTTCCAATATTAATTTGGAAACGGAGTTCAGCCTTGACATCTTTCTCTACCATCTTCCTTTAAAATAAAAAAAATAAAAAAGCTATGGAACCAAGCAGTTTTCCTTAAAACTGGGTTTCATTACAAATTTGAAGTGTTTTCAGATTTTTCAGATAATAAAAAGTCAGAAAAAGGGAGAAAAATCTCTTTTCTGAATTAATTCTTTTTTATATGCTGATCACTTTTCTAGTCAGGAAAAAAATAAGTGAATTCATTGGATCTACATTCTTTTTTATCCACATGTATAACATTTCTGTATCTACATAGCTTGTGATTTGATATATTTAAAAATAATATTGTTATTACTGATTTCAGAAAACTTTGCAATGTGCTTCTAAAATTATTTATTTAGTCACTTAATCTTTAGTTCACCCCTAATACCTGGACATTTTGATTTATTTTTGGCAAACAATTTTCAGGTGTTTGCATTAATGTTTTTAGTTACCCTCTAGGCTTTTTTAAAAAAGTTATTTTAAAATCCATTTCAGCCAAGTTTTTCTGATCTGTGCATGAGTTGTATTTAAATCGGTGTCTTTGGCTTTACCCCACCTTGCTAAAATGTTGGACTTAATTGTGCTATGATTATCTAAAGGCTCACACAGGCATACCTGACTAAACCAGTTTTTGTTCATGACGCAAACACTTCATGCCATGCGGGGTTATTCCCCTTTGTTAGAATTAGTCATTCGTCTCATCTGAAAACCTCACTGCTGCATTTCCTCCTGAATTAGGTAGCCTGATAACTGGTAGGTAGATAATAGAAGTTTTTAATTTCTTACCTGGCCTAACTTTTCAGCTTCCCCAGTTTCCTTAGTAAAACTGACTGTCAATATCCTTTTTTTCCCTTACACTTTATTCAGAAAGAATACTTGCTTACAAAAATTTTTTATGTCATTTTGAATGGTAATTTTCCTCACAAAGAATGATACAAATCCCTGAACTCCAACCTAGCTATACCATTTCTTACCCACCTATCTCCAATTATGTAAAGACAACTTATTTCATACCCCCCCACATACCACCAAGCACCCCATCTCATCCAGTTAATAATTTCCACATTTTTATATTTTGACCTGACTTTTCTCACATTTCCCACAATGTCAAATTGTTTTCTCCTGATGAATCAGACACCATTTTCCTCAACTAAATAACTGACTTCCCTCCAGTGACTCTAGCAACTTACCACGTGCTTTTCTTTTTATTATTATTATACTTTAAGTTGTAAGATACATGTTCAGAATGTGCAGGTTTGTGACATGTGCCATGGTGGTTTGTTGCACCCATCAACCCGTCATCTACATTAGGTATTTCTCCTAATGCTATACCTTCTCTAGCTTCCCACCTGGACACACCTTGGAATGTGATGTTCCCCTCTGTGTCCGTGTGTTCTCATTGTTCGGCTCCCACTTATGAGTGAGAAGACGTAGTATTTGGTTTTCTGTTCCTGCACTAGTTTGCTGAGAATGATGGTTTCCAGCTTCACCCAGATCCCTGCAAAGGACATGAACTCATCCTTTTCTAGGGCTGCATAGTATTCCATGGTATATATGTGCCACATTTTCTTTATCAAATCTATCTTTGATGGGCATTTGGTTTGGTTCCAAGTCTTTGCTTTTGTGAATAGTCCTGCAATAAACATACGTGTGCATGTGTCTTTATAGAATGATTTATAATCCTTTGAGTGCATACCCAGTAATGAGATTGCTGGGTCAAATGGTATTTCTAGTTCTAGATCCTTGAGGAATCACCACACTGTCTTCCACAATAGTTGAACTAATTTACGCTCCCACTAATACTGTAAAAGTGTTCCTACTTTTCCACAATCCTCTCTAGCATCTGTTGTTTCCTGACTTTTTAATGATTGCCATTCTAACTGGCATGAGATGGTATCTCATTGTGGTTTTTATTT
Organism: Cacajao melanocephalus; assembly: GCA_963573385.1. Lineage (NCBI taxonomy): Eukaryota > Metazoa > Chordata > Mammalia > Primates > Pitheciidae > Cacajao > Cacajao melanocephalus. Next base: position 3,645 of record CAUYLG010050008.1, on the reverse strand, counting down.
GCATTTCTTTAATAAGCAGTGATGATGAGCTTTTTTTCATATATTTGTTGGCCACATAAAGGTCTTCTTTTGAGAAATGTCTATTCATATCATTTGCCTACTTTTTGATGGGTTTTTTTCTTGCAAATTTGTTTAAATTCCTTGTAGATTCTGGATGTTAGCCCTTTGTCAGACAGATTGCAAAAATTTTCTCCCATTCTGTAGGTTGCCTGTTCACACCTGATGATAGTTTCTTTTGCTGTGCAGAAGCTCTTTATTTTAATTAGATCCCATTCATCAATTTTGGCTTTTGTTGCCATTGTTTTTGGTGTTTTAGTCATTAAGCCTTTGCCCATGCCTTTGTCCTGAATGGTATTGTCTCGGTTTTCTTCTGGGGTTTTTATTGTTTTAGGTCTTAAAAGTTTACCATCTTAAGAGTTTCTGTGTAATCTAGAAATTGCTCAATTGTCAAAAAAAAAAAAATTCAACTTTCTTCCTTTTCTTTCCTGATCTAGTCCCATGGCTCAAAAAGTCTTCTTGTTAACAATAATTGCTGGAGGAAGGCAGCAAATCACACTGCCATATGTGTACCTATGCAGCAATCTTGCATGTTCTTCACATGTACCCCAAAACCTAAAATGCAATAAAAATAAAAATAAAATAAAAACAATAATTGCTACTATTTATCCACTATCATGTACCAGTCACTTTTGAAGCATTGCGTTATGTTTGTAAGAGCATGGGGAGAGGAATTATTTCAGATTTGTAGATGAGGAAACTGTTGCTCAGGGAGTTTAAGTAACTTGCTCAGACAAACTCAGCTAGTATGTAACAGAGCTGTGATTCAGAATCATGCCTCTCTGATGGCAAAGCTACTTTTTTTTTTTATGCCATGAGCTTGCGTGAACTTACCATTCTCACCCACATGACTATGTCTAACCATCTTATCTGGTTCATGGACCACTATTCCAGTATAGCTATGGATTGTTAGCATCTTGCCTGCAATACCAACCTGTGCAAAACGAGACTTGCCTGGGACTAATTATATGTAAGTTTCTCTTCAATTCTTATTATTTGGCCTCGTTGTTGGGTCATTAAAGGTCCTCCCAAATGCATTATTATTTTTTTTCTTTATTTCAAGGGCTTAATCCCTATTCTGGTCTTATGTGGTTCCTCAAGCAAGCACTACTTTTCTCTGCTTTCTAAACAAAGCTGGCCATTGATTTATTACTTTTTCAGTGTGTCAGCAAATCAATACACCAGAAAGCAGTTTGTCAGATGATCCAAAGAATGCAGAACAATTATTTTCTTGGGAAAATGAACACTAGGGCTTCCTATGTGAGACTTGTGGGTGATATCATCTTCCCAGACCTTCTTTTGTTCTGGAAGAGAAAAAGCTGGTCTGGTGATTACTCACATCACATTTCCAGCTTTGCCATTCCCTTGGGCACTAACTTATTTTCTGGCATTTGGAAAGATAACTTCCCCAGGGTATAATTGCAATTAGAACAGGTTGGAGAGAACATCAAATTGCATTCTAGGGGAAAAAAATTAATGTGGAAGAAGGGAGCTAGGTGGTAAGAAGAAAAGAAGTTATTAACTTCCAAAATACATTGTAATTTTCATTGTAATATATTAATTTTCCAAAATACATTGTAGAGAAACACAAAGCTAGTAATTTACACTTGGTGTTTCTTCTATTTTTGTTATTTGGTTATTGACAGGCAATTTTATTTGCCAATTTAAAATTAATCATGAAATCAAATTGCTGCTTGGCATGTCACTCCCTCTCAAATCATCTCCGTAGGCTTCAGCTAACAATTCTGACATGCGCACAGATAGCCCTTGACTGTGAAATGCTGACCTATGTTAATTTCAAATACTGGCATCTCCTATTCCAGCTGTTTAAGGGTAATGTTACCATCTCCATGGAACAAATCACTGCTGCCTCAATGATTCAGGCTTTTGGGTTCTTTGTGCTAAAAAAAAAAAAAAGAAAAAGAATAAAACTAGCATTTAAAAATCACTATTATTTTTAATCTTTTTTTAAACTAAGGAATTATTATAATTATGCTAAAATATAAAGAAACTCTTTTTAACATATAAAAATTGAGGTTAATTCATTAGCCAAGCACCTTAAATTAGATTCAATCCCAGAATGAGTGTTTGCTTTCTCTTTGCTCTTCAGGATTCTAAATTATCCACTTTTATGTGCTGAAGTCCTGGCTCCTTGGTGTGGTGCTCCCTTCGCTCCTGTGGGTCTCATATTTCATACTTTTTTCTAATTTTATTCTGCTGTATTGTTTTTTGTCTGTAATCCACTTTAGATTTTCTTTGGAACATAGGAGGACATAAACAAATTAGTTAAATGAAAAGGTTCTAGACAAGGAGTTAAGATTTGCCATTAATTATCTGTGGGATCTGGAGCAGGTCACTTAAATATTTTAGGTCTCAATTTCCTCATCTGAAAAATTAAAAGTTGGCATGAAATGATCTGTAAGGTTTTTGTTTTTCTAATTCTGACGTTGGTGTAATAAAACTGCTAATCAACGGAATAAATAAAAACAGAAGACATGTCTCAACTATTTCAGGCCCTTAATAGGGTCAATTGTCCCTTACTCTTTATCCTCATTCCTTTTAATGTGTGTTTTTCTCCCAGGAACTCTTCCAGGTCAGGTTCTGGATCCAAATAAAGTTGCATAATTAATGTACTTGCATGTAATTTTAAAGACGGAAAGAAAGCAGTAATGACCTTAGTGCCTTTTTTTAAATTGTACTTTAAGTTCTGGGGTACATATGCAGAACATGCAGGCTTGTTACATAGGTGTTCACATGCCATAGTGGTTGGCTGCATCCAACACCTGTCATCTACATTAGGTATTTCTAATCTTTTCCCTCCCCTAGTGTCCCAACCCCTGACAGTCCCTGGTGTGTGATGTTTCCCTCCCTGTGTCCATGTGTTCTCATTGTTCATCTCCCAGTTATGAGTGAGAACATGTGGTGTTTGGTTTTCTGTTCTTGTGTCAGTTTGCTGAGAATGATGGTTTCCAGCTTCATCCATGTCCCTGCAAAGGACATGAACGCATCCTTTTTATGGCTGCATAGTATTCGATGGTGTATATGTGCCACATTTTCTTTATCCAGTCTATCATTGATGGGCATTGGGGTTGTTCCAAGTCTTTGCTATTGTGAACAGAGCTGTAATACACCTATGTGTGCATGTGTCTTTCTAATAGAACAATTTATAATTTTCTGGGTATACACCCAGTAATGGGATTGCTGGATCAAATGGTATTTCTAGATCTAGATCCTTGAGGAATCGCCACACTGTCTTCCACAACAGTTGAACTAATTTACACTCCCACTAATACTGTAAAAGTGTTCCTACTTTTCCACAATCCTCTCTAGCATCTGTTGTTTCCTGACTTTTTAATGATCACCATTCTAACTGGCATGAGTTGGTGTCTCAATGTGGTTTTGATTTTCATTTCTCTAATGACCAGTGATGATGAGCTTTCTTTCATATGTTTGTTGGCTGCATAAATGTCTCCTTTTGAGAAGTGTCTGTTCATATCCTACACCCAGTTTTTGATAGAGTTATTTTTTTCCTGTAAATTTGTTTAAGTTCTTTGTAGATTCTGGATATTAGCCCTTTGTCAGATGGGT
>CAUYLG010050007.1:0-92643 GCA_963573385.1 Cacajao melanocephalus | reverse complement strand
CATTTATTTCATTTAAACAAAAATTAAAAAATTTTCAACACCACTAAACGTCACAAAAAAATCAAAAAAAAAACACAATAACACATCATCTTACCCCAGGCTTCTTTTTTTTTTTTTTTTTTTTTTTTTTTTTGAGACAGAGTCTCATTCCTTCACCAGGCCCCAGGCTGGAGTGCAGTGGCGCAACCACAGCTCACTGCAACCTCTGCCTTCCCGGTTCAAGCAATTCTCCTGCCTCAGCCTCCCGAGTAGCTGGGACTACAGGCACGTGCCACCACGCCCAGCTAATTTTTTTGTATTTTTAGTAGAGACGGGGTTTCACCATGTTGGCCAGGATGGTCTTGATCTCTTGACCTCGTGATCCGCCCGCCTTGGTCTCCCAAAGTGCTGGGATTACAGGCGTGAGCCACCGCGCCCGGCCGGTTCTTTAATAAAGTCAGAAAGTAAGTGGCTGCAGAGAAAAGGGAATGCTTATAGACTGTTGGTAGGGATATAAATTAGTCCAGCCACTGTGGAAAGCAGTTTGGTGATGACTTGAAGAACTTAGAATAGAACTACCATTAAACACAGCAAGCCTTTTATTGGGATATGCTTTTCCTACAGCTTTGACTTATAAGAACATTTTCAGTTTATTTTCAATTCAGCTTCTGTCTTTCTTTGACATTTATTTTCCCAAAAGAAAATAAATTATTCTACCAAAAAGACATATGCACTTGTATGCTCATCTCAGCACTACTTAAAATAGCAAAGACATGTAATCAAACTAGATGCTCATGGGTGGTGGATGGCATAAATAAAATGTGGTACATATGTATCATGGAATACTATACTGCCATAAAAAGAACAAAATCAGGTCCTGTGCAGCAACATGGATGCATCTGGAGGCGATTATTCTAAGCAAATTAATGTGGGAACAGAAAACCAAATACCCTAAGTTCTCACTTATAAGTGAGAGCTAAACATGGGGTACACATGGACCTAAAGATGAAGAAAATAGACACTGAAGACTACTAGAGGGGGAAGAGGGGAAGGGGAAAGGGCTGAAAAACTGCATATTCAGTACTATGCTCACTACTTGGTGATGGGATCACTCATATCCAAACTTCAGGCTCACACCATATACTCATGTAACAAGCCTGCACAGGTACTTTCTGAATCTAAAATAAGAGTTGAAATTATAAAATAAGAAATTCAGAAATGACCCATCCTGATCCTATTGTGTAATATTAGCCAGATTTCTTCTTTTAATAATAATTAAGCATCCCAATTCATATAGTCACCTCATTCTTATTGATTCACTTTAACAAAGAACACAAAATGGCAAGGTGGCAGTTTCAACTTCTTATACAGTTGAATTATATTTGTCATCTCTGATACAAGTATTCCTCCCATGGAGACCATGACCTCTCAATGAGAAGAAAGCAAAGTTGTGAGAGTAGAAAGCAAAAATTCTGTGACTGGGTTATTAGTTGTAATGATAATAAGATCTACCCTTTTAGATGTGAATGAAATCTCAGATCCATGTATTCTGGCTATGGAATAGATAGAATCATATATTGGTGGCTGATTCAAAGTATCTATTCACCCTTCATGATACAACTCTATACTTTCATAGGATTGCCTCTCACAGGGTGATTTAACTGCAATCTATTTCATTGTCTTATAGGCAATTCCACCATTCTTTTATGATAGCTATTTATCGAGGGAATACCTAAAACTTTGTGCCACAATTATGAGGGTACATGCACTATGAAATGAGTTTCTTGATCAAAAGTAATGTTCTGCAGAAGACTATGATGCTAGATCAGTGATAAGGTTGGGATCTGTGTTCCTGCCTAAATCTCATGTTGGATTCTAATCCCCAGTGTTACAGGTGGGGCCTGGTGGGAGGTGACTGGAATATAAGGGGTTGGATACTTCATGGATGGTTTAGCCTCATCTCTTTGATGCTATTTTCATGAATTTGAAAGCATTGTGCCACTACACTCTGAATCTGTTGAACTTTGAGCTTGAGAGTGATGATCTAGGTTATCTGGAAAAAGAAATTTCTAAGCAGCAATGCAGTCCAGCTATATCCTGGCTGCCTCTAACAACCTAGCTAATAGGTGTGAGCAAATGAATGACATGGAATTTATATTTAAAAGGGATGCAGAGCATAAAAGTTTAGAAATTTTGCAGCCCAGATGGGTGGGGTGGCTCATGCCTGTAATCCCAGCACTTTGAGAGGCTGAGGTAGGGGGATTGCCTGAGCTTGGGAGTTCAAGACCAGCCTGACCAATATGGTGAAACCCTGTTCCTACAAAAATACAAAAAGTAGCCAGGCATGATGGTGGGTGCCTGTAATCCCAGCTATTGGGAGAATAACTTGAACCTCGGAGGCAGAGCTTACAGTGAGCCAAGATTGCACCATTGCACTGCAGCCTGGGAGACAGACCAAGACTCTGTCTCAAAAAAACAAAAATTTTTTTTGCAGCCCAGCTATGTGGTAGAAAAGTAAAGCCCAGAACTCTGCTGCCCTGTGTAGCTTTGGGACACTGTTCCCCACATCCCAGTGTCTCCAGCTCCAGCCATGGCTCAAAGGGGCCAAGGTACACCTTGAGCCACTGCTTCCAAGGGTGCAAAGCATAAGTATTGGTGGCTTCCACGTGGTGTTAAGTCTGTGGGTGCACAGAGGTCAAGAGGTGATGCTTGGGAGTCTGCCTAGATTTCAGAGGATATATGGAAAAGCCTGTATATTCAGGCAGGAGCCTGATGCATGTGCAGAGCCCTTATGAAGAATTCCTACTAGGGCAGTTCAGAGGAGAAATGTAAGGCTGGAGCCCCCAAGCAGAGTCTGCATCGAAGCACTGCCTAGTGGAGCTGTGAGCAAAGGGTCACCACCTCTCATCCCCTAGGATGGTAGATAAACTGGAAGTTTGCGTCCTGCTTCTGGAAAAGCCACAGGCAATCAGTGCCAGCCTGTGAGAGCAAACCAAAGGAGTGGAGCTGCTCAAGGCCTTGTGAGCCCACTTCTGATACCAGTGTGCCCTGGATGTGAGATGGAGTCAAAGGAGATTATATTGGAGCTTAAAGATTTAATGACTGCCCTGCTGAGTTTGGACTTTCAGGAGGCCTATATCCCCTTTCTTTTGGCTGATTTCATGTTTTTTTTGTTTTTGAATGGGAATATTTATCCAACACTTGTATGTCCATTGTATCTTGGGAATACTAACTCGTTTTTGATTTTACAGGCTCATAGGCAGAAAGGACTTGCCATGTGTAAGATTAGACTTTGGACTGGCTTTCTCATCTGAGACAATCAAAGTTAATGTTGAAATGAGTTAAGACTTTGGGCGACTGTTGAGAAGAGGTGATTGTATTTTACAGTTTAAGAAGGACATGTGATTTGGGAGGGGCTGGAGTGGAATGATATGGTTTGGATCTTCCCCCTACCCAAATCTCTTGTTGAATTTTAGTTTGCAGTTTTGGAGGTGGGGTCTAGCGAGAGGTAATTGGATCAATAGAGGGTGGATGCCTCAGGAGTGATTTAGCACCATCCTTCTGGTGCTGTTCTTATAATAGAGTTCTCACGAGATCTGGTTTTATAAAAATGTGTGGCACCTCCATCCTTGCTCTCTTTGTCCTGCTCCCTCCACATAAGATGCCTGCTCCTGCTTTACCTTCCGCCATGAGTAAAAGCTCCTTAAGGCCTCCCCAGGAGCAGATGCCATCATGCTTCCTGTACAGCCAGTGGAACTGTGAGACAATTAAACCTATTTTCTTCATAAATTATCCAGTCTCTGGTATTTCTTTATAACAGTGCAAGAATTGACTAATACAGTAAAATATTCAGTATGTTCATGAATGGTGTGGCTTAGCAGATGCATCACGGACAGGGAAGATAAGTATGTATAGCTGTATACAGTGAGAACAATCCTTTGACAACTCCTTTTTGGACTAGTCTCAATATAATCAACTTGCCACCAGATGGCCAGATTGACTCTTGGTGAATGATGAATGGTGCCGTATCAGAGGCTCACTATTGGTATCTGCTGTAGGTAGGTGTGACACTGAGGTATATTGGTACCAGTTTAATTTTGATAGTCTTTATTGCAGTAAATGCCTTTTTGTGAATATTCACATGTGAGACAAACGTATTTACATTCTATGTCCTTTCTGAAATTTATGCCTATGTACTTTAATCTACATCATTCCAGTACTAAGTATCATCAAACTAACATAATGATTCATGTCTTTGACAATTAGTTCAGATTTACAATGTTCTGTCCTCAGCACGCTAGATCTCTGATCAAACTTCAATAGAATTACGACAATTCCTATTCTTGAAATGACTTTTTTTATAATTTAGTTTTACAACAATTAGTAGTAATAGTAGTAAAAGTAGTGGTAGTAGTAGCAACTCCAGCACTTATGAAGTGCATTCTGTTCATTAGGCAACATGCTGAGTATTTTGTAAATACTATTTCTTTCAGTTCTTTTAACACAATATTGGATATATTATAGATGAGATCAATCCAAAATATCAGAAAGCTGGAACATATTTACTAAGTTCAACAGCCAATGTAGAATAAGTTTTTGGGGTGGCTTTAAATAAAGCAGAAAGAAAAACACAAGTAAAAGTGGATACAGTGTCAAGTGCTAATTTAAATTCAAACAGAAATATTTAAAATCAAGAAAGGGAGAAGAGAAGAGGTCCTATGACTAATTTCTGTAAAATTCCACCAATAAGACATTTGGTACATTCTGGCTAAGGAATCAAAAAAGGGGTCAGAGAGATCAAAGGTCAGGAGACGTTCTTAAGCTTGATTTCGTGCTGAGAAATTTGCCAATGGAAAATGTGATTCTAGTAAAGGATCAAGAAATCGTTTTTCCTGAAAAAATATGTTCTTCTACATGAAGAGTGTGCAGAAATCTTGACTCAATCCACTGGTTAAACCTTAAAGCTGTCTCAACAATGTTAACTTGTATGCCTGTACTTCACAGTCTATTTTCCTAATATAGTTCTCCAAGAGGAATTTGCCTCTGAGTTGTATCTGCCAGGTTTTTGTGGTAGCTGAAGACTTGGAAAGTGAGAACTTCTACTCTGAAGAAAATCAGGGTAGTTTGCCACAGCATCTGTTAGGTAGAAGAAGAAAAGGAGAGGAGTAATTGAGAACAGAGTTGAAGTTTACAGAGAAGAGGAAGTAGGAGTGAAGTATCTAAGTATTTGTGAAACTAACAGACTTATGGGTTAGGGTGAAGAGAGGAGCACTACACACAGATGAAAAGCAAGGCTCCACAGCCAGCTTTGCCGGAGCCAAGACAGAAATCCTCACCCACCCGCTAGGGTGTAGGTGGACAAGAATTAAGTAAGGCCGAAAATCCCGCGTGCACCTTCACCCTAGTTGGATGACATGTGGATTACAAAAGGCATCATAAGCCTCACAGATTACCCTTTAGAAGCAAGTCACTGTATAAGGTCCACACTCATATAGTGAGGAATTAAAATCTACCACCTTGAGAAGAGGGCATTTATACAAATTTTTTGGAATCCATCTGGGCAAGAAATGTGTCCCTTCTCTTCTATGTATTAATTTATAAAACTATTTATTTGTATTATGAATTTAAAAAGTATGTTATTTTATGCTTTCAGTTGTAATCCAATGTACAGCACTCATTTCTCAAATTGTCCAGCTTTGGCCTATAACAGATTCAGTTTATTATCACTTTGGCTCCTACTTTCCTATGACATGTTACTATCATTTTTTGAAACCTTTTTTATTTTATGGAGTACACGAGTTTATCTTGTGTATTCTCTGCCCCAGCTCTAGAATCAGCTGTTTCTCTAAGGAGCTCTTATTCCTATTTGTTGGAGAATGGTATTAGAATGAAGACCTGAGTGTGCTTTCTATGACTAGCATATTATTGCATGTAGACCTTCTTAGTGGACAGAGTACACTAAAATACACACATATGTGTACACATATATCCAGAATTACCATTGTATATATTAATCCATATCTGTATATCTGTATTAAGCTATACATGAGCCCATATGATGTCTCCTATTCTAATCGAACACCACATGACACTTTGCATCCCTTCCCTGATTATCTGCCACCTCGGTCTAAGAACAAGAAACGTGGCTCCCAATATTTGCCATTCAGTTAATCATTATTTGATGCCAGAATTTATACAGCAGTTTCAAAATTCAACCCTTATTCTTTTGATACAGACTTTTACTAACTACAGTGTTTATATATAGTTCCTTCCATTTTTTTGACTTACAGTTTCTAGTTTAAACAAAGTTTTACATAGTTGCTTAAGTCAGCATCTTCTTCCTCACCCCATTAGGTGAGGCAATGTCATGTATTTTAATACAGTTAATTTTACTTTTTCAGAGTCAGCATTGCATTCTGAGACCTCCTGATATTTTGGCTATATTTTTTTAAATGTACATGTATTAAAGTTCACTCTTAATGTTGTGAAGTTCTATAAGTTTTGAAAATGCATATCATCACTTGTACACCAGAAATTCCTTTTGATAGCAGGTTTACAAGCCTTATGATGGAATCAGTTACTTAGTTTAACACATAACGAAAACAAACTATTGAAGTACTGTAAAGAGAAGTATACACATTTATAAATATAATGAGAAACTCAATATTATCTCAACAGTTGATTAAATAAGCATACCCAGTGTTACTAATAAAATAAATCTGATTAATACAATTAAAAGCTTGGCTTGATATATATCATATTGCACTTAAGAATGAAAAAATTTAAAGAATGACATAAAACATTCACCAAAGCATACTAATATAAATGTTCAGGTTAATAAACTCCCTGAACACATTTTAAAAGATTAAAATATTTTAGAGTATGTTCAATTAGAATTAAGCTAGAAATATACCATAAGTTTTAATTTACGACCAGACCATCTCCATATCTCTGCCAATAGTCATGTATTTCAACATGACTTATAGGTCAAAAATTAAATTAAATTAAATTTGAATTTAAAGATGTTTTAAGTGAAAGATAAACATATGCTAAAGCAAAATGTTGAAAATAAGGATTAAGCAGCATATAAAATTTATTAGAGCATTGAATGAATCTCTTAAAAAGGATGGTACTAAAAAAGATTTAATGTCAATAATAAAAGAAAAGTTTAATGAAAATAAAACAAACAACAACAACAAAAAAAAGGGCCGTGCTTGGTGGTTCACAACTGGAATCCCAGCACTTGGGACGGCAAGGGGGGCCCATTCGAGGTCAGGAAATCAATGTCATCCTGGCTAACATGGTGAAAACCCATATCTACTAAAAATACAAAAAAAAAAAAAAATTAGTTGGGCGTGGTGGCGGACACCTGTAGTCCCAGCTACTCGGGTGGCTGAAGCAGGAGAACCATTTGTTTGAACCCAGGTGGCAGAGGTTGCAGTGAGCCGAGATTGCACCACTGCATTACAGTCTGGATGACAGAACGAGACTCCATTTCCAAAGGAAAACAACAACAACCACAAAAGAAAGAAAAAACAGCAAGGCAACATGAAAAGAGAAGGAAAACAAAGCTAATGGAATGAGAAGAAATCATAGAAAGACAGACTAAATATGCGATAGAGAAAATGACAAAGCCAAAGTTGATCCCTTGAAAAGTTTGATACAATAGATAAGTAGGTAGCATGACAGAGAAGGATAGAATAGGGAGAAAAAGAAAGAGAAAGAGAGACAAGAAAGTATCAGGAACAAAAAAGGGGAAAGGAATTTACAGGCATCTACATTATAAAAAAGATATTCTGCATGGCTTGTTGGTAATATTGTCAAATACTTCAAATCAAGGAACTTACTAAAATCTAATAAAAGAACAATGCAAAATTATTTCCTGGTATATTTGTTGGCATTGCATTGAATCTATCAAATAGAAACTAATTAACTTATTTAACTATTAGTTGTGTAATTCAGGAACATGAGATATCTTCCTATAGGTTGAGATAATTGAAGCTGCTGCTACAGAAAACTATGGAAAGCATTATTGTAAATTTTATGTTATTACAATACTAAGGTCATTTTATAATGAGTATTAGAAGAAACATCATTATAAGGTCGCTATCATCCTAAGTCCAAGCTGTATATAACAGCAGAAGACAAATACACTAAAATTGAAAAGGAAATTTTGGGAAAATTGTTCCTAGACACATGGAACAAGAAAAATCATTCTGCACTAGAACACATAACAGCAGATAAATGAAAAATAACTACAAAAATAACACTTTTTATTTTGGAAAGGACATTTTGGAATGTGCCTAGATAATGAATTTAATGGGTTAATGAATAGCCAAATAACTTTTTATGTTGAGTAAATTGCACAGATTCATGATCATTCCCATATATAAAAAAGTTCTATTTAGGTAGCATTACTTACCAAATGACAGCTAATAAATGTAAGACATAATTACAATGATTATATCTTCCAGAAAACGTGTCAAATAATTTGACAAAAGCCTTTTGTACAATATCCAGAGATAATTATCAAGCTTGATGATATTTATATCAAAAGGTCAATCAAAGTTGTTCAAATAGTTAGGAAAGTTCTATGTCATTTGTGGGGGTAATGTCACTTATTATCTAGTTCAATAGTGTGTCAACGCTTGATGGATATCGGTCTCAACCAAACCAGTGGTAATGTAGATTTTAGTCAAGTGCTTCCCATCATAATTTTAAGTTCTCATTTTAACTTTAGGAAATGTGACCTTTTGAAATTTATTTTTTAGTTTTTATTGAAATTAATAATGTTATAGGAAATATAAAGTACAGCCAGGCACGGTGGTTCATGCCTGTAATCCCAGCACTTTGGGAGGCTAAGGTGGGTGGACCACCTAAGGTCAGGAGTTCGAGACCAGCCTGGCCAATGTGGTGAAACCTCGTCTCTACTAAAAATACAAAAAAATTAGCCAGGCTTGGTGGCAGGGGCATGTAGTCCCGGCTAGTAGGGAGGCTGAGGCAGGAGAATTGCTTAAACCTCGGAGGTGGAGGTTGCATTGAGCCAAGATAGTGCCACTGCACTCCAGCCTCGATGACAGAGAGAGACTCCATCTCTAAATAAGTAAATAAATAAATAAAAGAGAAAGAAACAAAGAAAATATAAAGTGCACAACTATCCCAGATATAATTACTTTCAACAACAAAATGCTAGTAAATAAAGTCTGTCATCAATATTGGAGACCTATACAGAAAAGCTATTAAGAAATAAATAGATCAGGTTATTCTAAGTTGAAATGAGGTTGCATTAAACCATTAAAGAGCAGACATCAAGTGGGAGACTTCATAAAATACTCATCTATTTAATACATAGCTAATCTATGCTACTGAGTTAGAAGAAAAATAAGTAATTGATAAACCAAAATAGTAGTTTTATAATTTATAGGTACACTGAGGAATTCTAGATCAATGTTAGAAATTTATATTTTAAAGTTTATATAAGGGTACTGGTAGGAAATGGCTACCACTAGTTTTTATTCATCACAGTACTTTGTATTTTATATTTTACTTTATAATAGTATAAAATGCCATTATCTGGAATTGAAACACCAGTATGCCTCAGTGATATTTTATATACCAAAGATGTTCTGATAGGTAAGAGAATCACATTAAAAGCAATTGAAACAATAAATTAGACTTGAACACTATTTGATATTTTTTTTCTTTTTTGTGAGATAGAGTCTTGCTCTAGCTATGATTTCTTCAAATGAAACACAATGTGTCAAATTGAGGATATAATATATTTTTGTTTTTCCTGCCTGATGCAATAATAAATCCTCTATTTTTATATAATAAATAAATAGTTTGAAGCAACTTATAATGGGATTAAGTTTGGACTGAAATAAAATACATTTTGATTTAAGAAGATATATATTCTTATCTTTAAAAAACTATTAGGCAATCTTCCTGTAATAAAATATTCATTTTGTTAACTAGTCATTGGAATATATAGAGGAATATTTAGAAAGATCACACAATGTGATTATATGTGTTAATTAAATAATTTAAAAACCTTTATTTGTGATATTTAAATTTACATGAAAATCTCTCATTTTTCTGCCAAATGTATCTTAATTAATGTTTAAAACTAAATGACATACACTTTTGAAGCAAAATATAACATCAGGCCTATTAGTACTACCATTTATTTCCAATAAATTATCTAAGAGTTTAATAACTATCTACTCTGTGTTCAACACCGAATTAGCTACATAGTGGAATACAAAAGAAAACAAAATATATGGGCCTGTTTTAAGAAGCTTATAAACTGATTGTCAATTTAAGACTGGATATATAAAGGATAAAGTATAAAATACCATTATTTTAAGTGTTAAGTTGCATAGTGCTAGGTAAATATGCTGAAAGAGTTTGGAGAAATAGAATAACGATAAAAGGAGTCAAGACATGATAGATTTATCTTCAGAAAAGTGGAATTCAGGCCAGAGTACAATCTAAGTGAATGCATTAAAAAGTCGGAAGGCAAGAAGGTGGTATCAAACACATGATTTGCAGTACTATGAGAAAATCAACTTAACTGAGGAGCTAAATCCTTAGTCATACTTTTATGATATGGCTACATAATAAAGACTTTAGAACTTCAATGGAGTAATTCAATTGTATGTGGCAAAAATGTTTTGAAAACTATTTTCATCTCCAAATAAACATTGCATTTTACTGTGATTATTTGTTTAGTTATCTGGCTTCATGTGAAACATACGCTCCTTGACTTCATGCAAAAACCATGATTCTTGAATAAAGGTAACAGGGCATAGCTAATTCTCTGCACAATTATTAAATCTGGCATAGTCCTAGTCACACAGTAAACACATGTTCAATGTGAAATCAGTCAAGAATATGGTTAGATATACACAGTTTTAAAATAGAAACTAACATAAAAATGCAACTGCAGATCATGGTGTAGAGATGATTAACCAAGATATAGGGAACCTATTTAGAAATTTTTTATAGTAATAAAAAATGTAATGCAATAAATATTGAAACTAGAATCATTTCATTTTTTTCCAGTTTATGGCTGCAAGCAATGAAAAAGGAAAAAAGCTCATATCAAAGAAAATACAGTTGAGTTTGCTACTGAAAGTATAAATATAGACAAGAAAAAGAAAGTGTCAGCTTTTAAGGGTTATCTCAATTAGTGTGTGAATACCTTAAGAATGTTCCAGAGAGACCTTATATAAGCAAATGATGTGTTGAAAGATGAATTGAATTTTTATTGATAGACAATGAATTTAGAAATGCCTGTGTAGATTGATAAAGTTTAGTCAAAGCACAGAAGTGGGTAAAAACAAAATTTATTTGGAGATGGTAGGCAGACACAATTAATTGTTGTCTACCCAACAGACACCTTTTCTTATATTTGTCCCTTGATAAATGAGTCCTGACTTAATTTTAATAGTAGGTCATGTGATTGAGGGAACACTGGACATCTTTTCAAGCAAGAGGTGAATTTTGACTAGTGGAAATGTAATTCCCTGTGACACCGTGATATGTAATATAGCTCTATAGCTCTCGCTAATAGGACAACAGTGGATATTTTTGATCAGTGAGTGGAGAAACATTTTCTATTTACAAACAAGATATTTTGAAATGATTTCTTCTTCTGTGTGTCCTTATAATTCTTCTAAGCGGCACCTGGAACTTTTGTAGTCGTGAATGAGAATACCCACAAACTCATCTGGTAGAGTGGAGAAGTGGAGTTATTCTGGGAATGGGAGTGTAACATTGAGATACTGATGCCAATGCTGAACCTCTTGTTATCAATTATACTTTCTATTTATTTCTAAGCTACTGTGTTGAATTTTTAGTACAAGTATGAGCATACTAACTGAAAATAATAAAACAATAATTTATTTAGAAATACTATTCATATTGTCAACATTTATAAATAAATATTAAATGTATATTGAATTTTGATGTATCAAAAAATCTGTACTTAGGAGATTTGCCATTGAAAAATGTGCAGAAATTTGAGAGTGTGTGTATAATTCAAATGAAATGATAATGTTAGATTTTTGATATCATTCGTTATGAATGGAGAATGAAAAATTGAATAAATTAAAAAGATATAGTCAATTTTAAAATCAAATTCTTATGAAATGGAAATAAAAATTTGGGAACCAAATGATTCTTTTTCTTACTGAAAAGCATAAATACACATTTAAACTGAATAGATAATAGAAAAATTGATTAAAATAAGCCTTTATATATTATTTATTTGTGTTTTTAACTTAAGCAAAAATTAAAAGCCTTTTCAGTTTGCTTTCCTATTTGAAGGTGTTTAGTAAAAAGTGTTAAACTTAATCTGTATTTTGCCTCAAAAATTTATTATAAAACCTAATTTTTGTCCTAATTTATTATAAACTAAGTAAAACTGTATTTATAAAATTTAATAAACTAGGCTACTATGCTGTTCAGACTTTATCTTCCCTTGAAAATTTATCCAGAATTTACACGTATCATTCTGTTTGCACATGTACACACATATACATATGCACAAACATACAACAAGAAAACAAAGCATACATATAAGCTATGGAAGTATAATGAATTTTCTATATTTCAACATCTAATTTTGCCATTATATTAAGACAATTTCTATAACTGGAGAGACAGATGAATAAAATATATTGGAACATGGGAATAAGTATATGTTGGGGTCGAGTATAGGGAGATAACATGTATGAGAAGAGTGGGTCAATGGAGGACATGGTATAGACCACCACTAGAAAGATAGGAATGGTGCTAAATTTCAAATATTTAATGACTATCACAAGTAAAAAAAATAAAATAAATTTTCTTTGCCAAAAGATGAAGACTGAGGGCCGGCATGGTGGCTAACAGTGTATTCCCAGCACTTTAGAAGGCCGAGACAGGAGGATTACTTGAGTCCAGTAGTTTGATACCAGCCTGAGAAAAAGATAAAAAATTGACTGGGTGTGGTGTCACATGGCTGCAGTCTCAGCTTCTCTGGAGGCTGAGTTGGAGGATCAACTGAGCACAGGAGATTGAGGCTGCAGTGAACTGTGATCACACCACCACTCTCCTGCCTGAGCAACAGAGAGAGAACTTGTGTCAGACACACACACACACACACAAACACACACACATGCAGAAAATAAAGGCTAAACCAAAAATAGCCTTGATAAGAAGTCTTTTAATCCTGGCTACTTGGAAGGCTGAGGTGAGAGGACTGCTTGAGCCCAGGAGGCAGAAGTTTGCACTGAGCTGAGATTGCCCCTCTGCACTCCAGTCATGGTGAGAGTGAGACCCTGTCTCAAAAGAAAAAAAAAACAGTGTTAAAAATTTTTTTCTAGGATAAAGGAGGCAGATTTGCACTTAAGTGTCAAATGTAAATTTGCCAAATATATGTATTTATCTTTTATTTACTGATGTTTCTTATTGATATATAGTAGATATGCGTATGTTGAGGGCACATGTAATATTTTGATATATTCATATAATGTGTAAAGATCAAATCTAGATAATTGGGATATCCATCACATGAAATATTTACCTTTTGTTTATGCTGGGAACATTTGAATTATCATCTTCTAGCAATTTTCAAGGTACAATAGATTACTTTTAACTATTATCAACTTACTGATCTAACAGACTCTGGGTTTAATTTCATCTATATAACTGTATATTTGAACCCCTTAATCCATCTCTCTTTACTTCCCCCTCCTCCTCTTCCTGGTCTATGGTAACAACCAATCTACTCTCTGTCTTTATGAGGTCCAATTTTAGCTCCCAAATATGAATGATACATGCAATATTTGTCTTTCTGTGCTTGGCTTATTTCACTTAGCATAATGACCTCCAGTTTCATCTATGTTGCTGCCAATAACAGGATTCCATTCTTTTTTATGGCTGAATAATATTCCTTTGTGTATGTGTACCAGATTTTCTTTATCCATTCCTCCATTGATGGGTGTTTAGGTCAAATGCATTTAGATAGATAAAAGGAGTGTGCTAAGCTGAGTTCCAGAATTTCAGACAACTGAAGAAGAGATAGCTTACTTTGGAGTATAGAGTTTATAAAAGCAAACTTTGCTCTCTATTCTCTCAATAGCTATTAATTATGAAAACAAAATTTTAAGCAAGATTTTCTTGGATACATTTCTAAAATTTTTAATTTAACTTTTCTAATGTGTGATTTTGACACAAATACAGACATACACTGAGAAAAAAAGAAAGAATTCCAAAGCAATTCTTTTTCTATAATTCCATAAAGAGACGACATGCTCACAAAAAAAGATAAGAAAAATATTATTTGTTTGCTATCATGGTTTTATAAAATAACCTGTAGCATTCAAGGTGAAATATCAGCAAATATTTTAAGGTAACAATTTTGTTTTATATGATGCAATTGAAACACAGGTGAATTAATAACCAATTTTTAGGAGAGGAAAGTTTCTGTTTTAAGAGAGACATAAATGATGTCTACCTCTTTCTAAATTAAATCTTTTAAAACTATCAATAATGTTAGCATACATTTAACATAAACTAATTTAATATTTTTTAATGTAAGACATGATGACACAGATATCTTAAGCAAAAATATTTATATTTCTGTTCATCATGACTTTTACTTATGAGATTAATTTTTTGATTCTATAAATTATATTTATTAATTTGTTACTTAATGAAGTTTGGTAGGAAAATGATTAAGCAGTAAATATGTTTATTATTGTATGTTTCTAACAAAATGCAAACCAAACAGTGAAGGTGAGACTATAATAATACAATGTACTTAAATGCATTGATTTTTTTAATTACACAGAGCAAATATTGATGAAAGTTAATCAAGTTCTGAAAACTCAAAAGTTCAAACAAATAGTAGAAAGCTCCATGATAAATATTTAGCAATTTAATAGCATCTAGGTTTGTACTGTTTGGATATTTTATTCCTTTCTAGTAGTTACATAGAAGTACATAAGACTGAACAGCTATGAGAACAAGAAAGAGCAGAGAGACATATTGCTTGTAATCAAAGAAGTAGCTACGGCATTATATTGACATTTCAAGTAACTTATGTTAAAGAATGAGAAACACCGACTGAGATGAGAAGGGAAACATAAAGGCATTCTTTTAACTACCAAAAGCAGGAGTTCCCCATAATGTTACCATTTGCTGAAAACCAAATTCCGTGTGTCATGTCAAAGCCAAGGACCTTCACTCCTTGTTTCTCTGATCTCTTTCATAGGCATAGGATTTCCTGTGACTGTTAGCTTTGTCACAATCTACCCACTTTTCTATTTTATAGTAATTGACTAACAGTACAGTCTAAGAAGATAAAAAATAAATAAACCTAGTTGTCACCTCAAAATTCGTTTATAAAATTCTGTGTATTGTTAAATGAGCAGGAAGCCATTAGTCCGAGGCTGTCCCTATACTTTCAGTTCCTATGTAACAAATCACAATCTAGATTAGTATGGAAGAAAGCTGAATCCTAACTTGGGAGTATAGTTGTTGTGTAAAAAATAGCTGGATTTCAGACCACCACGAATAGTGGAACTTTAGCCAATGACAAGAAGCCAACTTATCACATCATGCCCAAATGAGGCAGAAGTCTAGCTGTAGCCAATCAGGTGATGTCTCGACTTTGTTTCCTCATTTGGCCTATAAATGTTCACTACTTACAGTATTGGCAGAGCTCTGTGAGCTGCTTCTAGTTCTAAAGTGCTGCTTAATTTGTAAATTATTCTATGAGTTTTTTCTTTAATAGTGTGAATCATTTCTCTCTTTGGCATGTGGCTATGGAGAAATATAACTCTTGGTTCTAATTAAACATTTGACTTAAAAATGTTTGAAAATAGTATTATTGAAACAGAAATATCAATATCTCTGTTTTGATTTTTGATTCTATTTTAATTCTTACTAATGCAATATAAGGAAGAAATTAACTCAGTGCAAGTAATGAGAAATTATAGATTGCAATAGACTATATGCACTATTTTCACCAGAAGAATTTTCTATGACTATCATGGTTGATAAACAATGGTAGTTTTTAAAATAATCTAAATTTTAAAGATGTTTGTATCAGGAATAATGTCAACAAGAAAGGAAATTTACGCCAAATGATTCCTTTAAAGAGACCATGATAAAGAGACTACTCACTAATGAATGTAGCTTCCCAATCTAGCATACAAACACTCTTTGCAAATATCTTGGTGCAGTAGAAATTATTGATTTTTCAGTTTATAGGTCAGAGTTTTGAGTAACTACTATAAGTTTAGAACAGCTGTTTTAAGGTAATTACCAGAATCAACTGTGAAATATTAAAATAACTGATATGCTTGGGGACAGTCACAGACTTGAATTTGAATTCCTGCAATGAGCAAATACCTGTATTCTCTAGAAATGTTTATACTCAAAATGAGAATAAAATAGGCTCTTAACTATTCTGTCCAGAAATGAAAATGCGTATATTTGTAGAAGACAGTTACTTCAAGCATCAGAACTGGAAAACATAAATTTTTGTTACTATTACATTTCTAAATTTACTATTGGCATCTATTTCTTAGGTAGACATTAATATTTGTAACCTTTAATAATTCATTTATTTAATATTTTAAATTAGAAAATACATATTAGGTACTCTGTTATATACAGGGGATACAAAAATTAAAGTAATTCTTCATGCTTTCAAAGAAATTTACAGTTGAGTAGAGGGTCATTCAATGCCATTTGGATGACTAGTGTGGTGTAGCATAATAGAGACTGGTAAGTCACACTAAATTATTCTGAATTGGGATGGCATATCATTTGGGCACTTTGAAAAAACTTTTAAAATTATTTATTTTTAGTTGACAAAATTTAATTGTTTATTCTATAGGGTACAATGTGATGTTATGATATCTGCATACAATGTAGAGTGAGTAAATCAAGCTAATGAACACATCTATCACCTCATATATCATTCTTCGTGGTGACAAAATTTGAAGTTCACTCTCTTAGAAATTATTAATGATGTAATATATTATCATTAGCTAAAGTCATAGTTTCTACATGCTTTTCTTGTGAATTATAATGAACCAGGTCTGGAAAAATCATAGAATTATATCTTTTTTCCAACCACATATATAATATATGAACATGAAATCTATGCTTATACATTTCTGGTAAAAGAAAAAAGAGACATTGCTATTAGAATTTTGACACACTAAATATTCTTTCTGATGAAAATTTGTGTTTTCTCTGATAATTAATTTCTTTTCATTTAAAAGATATTCAATGCTTATCTCTCCATGTGTTTTTTCTTTTTTGTTTTTTGTCCCCTTGTTCAACATTTCTAGGCTTGAAATGGTTAACTGAGATGCCCCAACTTTGACTTCTAGCTTAATGGAAAAATATATTCATATCTGAGACTTCCCAAATACAGGGAAGAAGGTACTATCTGGCTAAATATAAAAGATATAATTAATGATCCAAAGGGTGGCATACCATCTGGAATATATAAACAACAAAATTATAAATGGTTTAAAACTCATTTTCAAAAGAAAGCAAGATTCTAATAAAGACCTGAAGACCAAACTACTTTGGTGTATGGCATCATTAAAGGTAACACACATGGATGCAAAATTACTTACTCTAAATTATTTTAGTAGTGAGTTAATGGCTATTCTCTTAACTTGTGGTTTGATAATGAAGCTATTTTCACCTTTAAAATAATCTTCAGCCCAAAAGCACATCTGCAGATAATAACAATTGAAAGGTAAGATAAGAACATCCCTGGAATAATGATGGTTTAATTGAGGCATTCTGCCATTAAATTCCTATTACTGTGCAATGAGGCTTCACAAACCACCTAGAAGAAAATGAATCATTTCAGGAGAATAAAATTGTACATTTGATGGGTCTTATCAATATTAATACAATGGATTTTAAACAAAAACTTTCAATTATTGACATCTAGAAGAAGCAAAATAGAATTTATTAACCGAGTAATGTATGTATTTTAGGATTTTTTAAAATAGAAATTCTTAAAAACTTCAGGTCTATATAAGGCTTTGGCTTAATGACTAATAAATCAAATTGATTGTAAAGAAGAAACAATAAAGCATTTTTAACATATGTCCAAGAATACATTTTTATAGTATCTTTCTATCTTTTTGAATCTGTGATAGACATAAAAATACAGGCCCTCCAACAACAACGAAAAAGTACAACCTAATTCCTGAATCCTGAAAATATGTTACAAAAGGGAACTGGAAAATGTGATTAAGTTAAAGATCTTGAGATTGGGAATTTATTTCCAGTTATATGGATAACTCCAATATATTCGCAAGGGTCCTTATAAAAACAAAGCAAGATGATTAGAAAAAAATGTGACAAGGAAAATAGAGATTGAGGTGATATGGAGTCACAAGGTAAGGAATACAGGCAGCCTCTAGAAGACAGGAAAAGACAGGAAACAGATTCCACCCTAGAGGTTCCAGAAGGAAGGCTGCCTTACTGTCTCATTTAGAGCATTGACCTCCTATAAGATAATAAATTCGTGCTGTTTAGGATATCAAGTTTGTGGTAATGAATCTGATGAGTAGAATATATGTATTTATGTTTCTGTATATACAAATATATATTACTTACTATACGTACCTATGTTAATGTCTCTAAAACCTAACATTACTACAGTAAAACCATGTTATACCATTTATGTGTGCATGAATGATAGGCTCTATAGCGTATTAATTTTTATTTACATATTTTAATTGTGTGTTGATATTTTTCCTACAGAAAGAAAAGTTTAATTCCATAGTGATGTACATAAAGAATCCTACATTGAGATGTGAAAAGCTCATGTTCTCATATAAAGAGGTAAATGGAATTTTTTCTTTTTGGATCTCTCTTTTCTTCTTGGATCTCTCATTGTATGAGCAGCAATTCCCTGGTCCAAGTCACGGTTAGCTTTCTAGACTGTGGAATGTTTCAAGGCATAGGACTGAGGAAACATACTAAATCAGGAAGACTGAGTTTTAAGATGGAGATGAAATGAAAGGCCTGAATAATGAGTGAAAGGTTTATAGAGTGTGGAATTAAGAACCTGTTCAGATTTGAGTTTTCCCTCATGTTCTGTCATTTTCTTTCTAATCAGTTTTACACTCTGAACCATGTTTTGATAACATGCTTATTTTCTCATGAAGCTTCATTTCATTAATTGCATTCTTTTCTTCCCCTTTCTATGTCAAGTTGTGCTACATTTACAACATTAGTTGTTTTGAGGTGAGTCCTTCCTTCAGTAGTACATGATAATTCTCCTACTCTGCCAAGTTTCTGGAAATAATTGACTATACTTGTTGTTGCTTTCTTATCTCACATTTCCCAACACTGTGGATGAATCTTAAAAAGACAACTAAACTTTACAAAGGCCAAGTTCAAAGGGCATTTCTTTTCCCTTTTCTTGCTAAGCATTTCTGTCTATCTGATACTGATAACCACAGCTTTTTTTCTAAAATGTCTCTTTGCGTCTACCAAATGCTTCTCTTATATCTTTTTCATATTTCTTTCATATCTTCTCTTCAAGGTTATTTCTTTACTCTTCTTCAACATCCAATTAAATAATGGTATTTTCCTCAAGATTCATTTCATTGACCTTATCTTTTCTTTATACACCCAACCTGGGGAAATTTGTGTATCTACATGCTTATCCATATTCCAGACTATATTTTAGCTCAAATCTTCCTTCTATGTTCTAGACTAGATTTTCCAAATTTCTACCTGGCAATCCCATCAAGGCTTGAAAAACATAATAAAAGTGAATTTTATTAAACTTCTAAAATGTTCTTTTATTGAAAATTATTAGTAAACATGGGATATGCCAATAGATATCATCTAAATTTGAACACATAAGATAAGCAAAAAGTAAAGGAATAAAATGTAAAAAGCCTCAGTGAGTCATGAAACTATACAGGTTGAATATTGTTTATCCACAATTCTTGAGACTAGAGTGTTTCAGATTTTGGATATTTTTTGGTTTTTGGAATACACTGTGCACATACATAATGAGATATGTTAGAGATGGGAACCAAGTCTAACCACAGATTTCATTTACATTTCATATATGTCTTCTACACAAAGCCTGGAGTTAATTTTATATAATATGTCAATAGTTCTGTGCATGAAACAAAGTATTGGCTGTATTTTGATTGTGACCTGTCACATGAGGTCAACTGCTCACTTGTCGTAGACAGAATTACAATGATTAGAATGTCTGCTGTTTTCTTATGAGAAGAACATGGAATAGTATACTTTCAACCTACACTATAAATCCAGTAAGTTTTGTTCAAAACTGATAGTAAAATAAAGATGCTTCAGCTAAATAGTTTGAGAAAATTAATCAATGGCAGATTTACTTTCCTAGAATTTTCTCAACATTTCTGGGAGAGTAAATCTGGAGGGAAATGATAAATATAGTTGGGCACTTGGATCAGCATATGGAATAAGAAACACTAGAAGTAGGAAATATGTAAGTAAATATAGAAAGTTTCCTTTTATTTTTAAAATGTCTTGAAAAGGCATAACTGTTTTAAAAAATAACACTACATTGTCTGATTATAAAATAAAAGCAGGCAAAGTGAGCAACAATAAAGAAGAAAGAATAAGAGCAGCAGAAATGAAAGATTATTATTTAAAATTAATATAGATGAAGTAGTTAATATTAACTAATTAAGACAAATTAAGATGACATATTCTAATCAAGGATGTGAGGACTAAAGGGACAGATTAATTTTCAAAATATAAATAAAACTAAAAATTAGCAAATACATATAATTTAAAGAAGAAAAAAATGGAATAACAAATAATACTTGATTGAATAAAAAAAGTAGAAAAAAAAGAAAAAGAAAGAAAAATATGGGACAAATAGAACATACCACAAAATAACAGACTTGTATATAATCAATTAAATCAGATATTGTTGGATGTTATTATTCGTACAAGGAAGAACTCTTAGCTTATTTCTGAAGGAAAAAAGCAGTTTATTCATCTCATAGTATTTCTATGATAATAGACATACAGAATTCCACATTGAGATGCTAAAACTTCAAGTCAATTTTAGGATAAAGAATATTCTTGCCTCTTCTCCCTGGCAGAGCGGCAGTAGAAAATTCCCCAGATCCAGGCTCTATGCTTTTTCATCTTTCTGGTTTTGCATAGGCAGTGTTTCAACAAGTAAAACCCTGCTTCTGGGCTAAGACCAACGTCTTTTTGATAGGTTGGTGCCCTAAGTCATATTAGGGATACAATTTCAATCTAAAGATACAAACAATTTTGATTTCTTTCTTAATTTTTTTGTTCACCTAAAAGTTATTCAAAAACAAGTAGTTTAGTTTCCATATAGTTGTATGGCTTTGAAAGTTCCTCTTTGTATTGATTTGTATTTCTAGCCCACTGTGCTCCAAAAATAACCTTGGTAAAATATCTATTTTTTAAAAATTGACAGTTGCTCTATGGCCAAGCATGTGGTAGATCTTAGAGTATGTACCATGTGCAGATGATGAGAAGAATGTATATGCTGTGTTCTTTGGAGTATTCTATGGATGTCTATTAGGTTCAATTTGTCAGGTGTTAAATTTAAGTTCAGAATTTCTTCGTTAGTTTCTACCTTGATGATACGTTCAACACTGTCAGTGGGGTGTTGAAATTCCACAGTATTATTGTGTGGCTCTCTAAGTCTTTTTGTAGGTCTAGAAGTACTTGTTTTTACAAATCTGGTGCTCCAATGTTGGGTGCATATGTATTTAGGATAGTCTTGTTGTTGAATTGAACCTTTTATCATTATGTAGTGCCGTTCTTTGTCCTTTTTGACTGTTGTTGGTTTAAAGTTGGTTTTATTTGATAAAATAATAGAAAGCCCTGCATTTTTTTTTTGTTTTTCATTTGCTTGAGTGTTGCTACTTTCCCATCCCTTTACTCTGAGCCTATGAGTGTCATTTCCTATGAGACAGACCTCTTGAAGACCGCAAAAAATTAGGTCATGATTTTTTTACCCAACTTGCCACTCTGTGTCTTTTAAATGAGGCATTTAATCATTTACATTTAAGATTATTATTGATATGAGAGGTTTTGTTATTGTTGCAGTGTAATTATTAGCCAGTGGCTTTGAAGTCTTGATTGTGTAGTTGCTTTAGAGAGTCTGTGAGCTCTATATTTATGTGGTAACAGATATTTTTCTTTGGTTTACATGTTTAGAACTACCTTATCTCTTGTAAGACCAATATAGTGGCAACAAATTCCCTTAGTAATTGGTTGTCTGGAAAAGGTTTTACATTACCTTCATTTCTCCTTAATATGTCCTATGAAACTTAGTTTAGCAGAATATAATATTCTTGGTTGGAATTTTATTTCTTTAAGAATGCTAAAAATAGGCCCCCAGTCTCTTCTGGCTTGTAAGGTTTCTGCTGAGAAGCCTATTCTTAGCCTGATAGGGCTCCTTTTATAGGTGACATGAACCTTTTATCTAGCTTCCTTTAAGATTTTTTTTCTTTTCTTTTCTTTTTTTTTTTTTTTTTTGGTACACATTGACCTTGGAAAGTGTGATAACTACGTGCCTTTGGATGATCATCTTGTAAATATCAGTAAAATGTCCATAGTACCCAAGCAAATGACGTATTTAGTGATTTTCCTATAAAATTGCCAACATCATATTTCAAATTAGAAAAATATTCTAAAATTGATATGGAATCAGAAAGAGCCCAAATCACCAAAGCAATAGTAAACAACAAAAAGAGAAGAGCCAGAGGCATCATATTATTCAACTTCAAAATGTACTGTAAGGCTATAATAATCAGAACAGCACAGTATTGGTACAAATATAGACACAGAGATCCAGTGAATAGAATAGAGAACTCCAAAATAAAGTGGTATATCTAAAAGCAAGTTAACTTTGAGAAAGTTGACAAAAATAAACAGTGAGTAACAGACACCTTATTGAATAAATAGTGCAAAGAAAACTGGCTAACCATATGCAAAAGACTAAAACTGTACATCCCTACCTCTCACCAGATACAAAAATTAACCCAAGATGGATCAAAGACTTAAATATAAGACCTTGGACTATGAAAATTCTAGAAGAAAACTTAGAAAATACTTTTATGGACATCAGTCTTGGGAAAGAATGTATGACTAAGTCCTCAAAAATAATTTCAACAAAAACAAAAACTGACAAATGGGACCTAATTACACAAAAGAGCTCTGCAAAGCAAAAGGGAAAAAAAAGCAGAGTAAACAGAATCCATAGAGAACTTAATTCAACAAGAAAAAAAACAAAGTGTCTACCAAAAAGCAAATAAGTCATTATATGAAAGAGACACATGTACACAAGTTTATGTTTATATTATAGCAGCACTATTTGCAATTGCAAAAATATGGAACTAAATGCCCATCAACCAACTCCTGGATAAATAAAATGTGGTATATGTATGCTATGAAATACTACTCAGCCATAACATAGAATGAAATAATGGCCTTTGTAGCAGCTTGAATGGAGTTGGGGGCCATTATTCTAAGTGAAGAAATTCAGGAATGTGAAAGGAAATATCCTATGTTCTCATTTATAGGTGAGAGCTAAGCTAGGAGAATGTAAAGGCATAAGAATGTTGTAGTAGACTTTGGGGACTCAAGGGAAAGGCTGGGAGGGGTGTAAGGTATAAACAACTACATATTGGGTACAGGGTACATTGCTTGGGTGACAAGTGTACCAAAATCTCATAAATCACTGCTACAGAACTTATCCATGTAACTGAAAACAACTTTTACCACAAAAATATTGAAGTAAAAAAAAATAGAATAAATGAAAATAAAGTGGGCAAAAACATGAACAGACACTTCTCAAAGGAAGACATACAAATGGTCAAAAAACACATAAAAAAATGCCATCATCACTAATCATGAGATAAATGAAAATAAAAAGCACAACAATAACATATCACACTAGTCAGAATGATTTTTATTAATAAAACAAAGAATAATTCTGCTGGTGAGGCTACGGAGATAGGGGGACACTTACACACTGTTGGTGGGAATGTAAATTAGTTTGCCACTGTGGAAAGCAGTTTGGAGATTTCTCAAAAAACTAAAAGTGGAACTACCATTTGACCCAACAATTCCATTACTGAGCAATCCTATAACCGAGTACATACCTTAAGGAATCATGTTACTGAGTATATACCTCAAGGAAAATAAATCATTCTACTGAAAAGACGCATGAAGTGGCATGTATGTCACAGCACTGTTCACAATAATTAAGGCATAAAGTTAACCTTTGTGTCCATCAATAAGAGAATATATATATATATGTGTGTGTGTGTGTGTGTGTGTGTGTGTGTGTATACACCATGGAATACTATTCAGCCATAAACAGAATGAAATAATGTCTTTTGCAGCAAAATTAATGCAGTAGGAAGCCATTATCCTAAGAGAATTAACAAGAGAACAGAAAATCAAATACAGCACATTCTCACTTATAAGTGAGAGCTAAATCTTGGGTACAAAAGGATATGAAGATGAGAACAGTAGGCACTGGGGACCTGTAAGTGGGGCAGGAGGAGAGAAAGGGCTGGAAAACTTCCTTTTGGGTATTCTGTTCACTACCCACAAGATGAAATCAATTAAAGTCCAAATGACAGCATCACATGATACACTCTTTTAACAAATGCTCATGTATTTCCTCTGAATCTAAAACAAAAATGAAATTTAAAAAATAAAAAATAATAATGATACTGATAGGTTAAAAGAAAATAATCAAAACTTGAATAAGGCAAATACTAATCATGAGAAACCCTGTGTGGCTCTTTTCACATTAAACAAAAAGAGACCTCAAGACAAAGAATAAGTGTAGATTTTCCAAATTCCTCTATGAACACTAGCATTTCCTCTGCTGAGCGTAAAAGAGAGCATATGATGATGGTAGATGTTTCAATTTAGCAAAGAATTCATTAAAAACCTAATATATAGACTTTTAATAACAGCCCCAATTCACAAGGAAGTGGTACATTCAAGGATTGCAGCATGAGGTAGAAACTTTCAATATCTAAACAGAAATGGAATTTGCAGCTTCTATGTTCTGATTATAATATTGTTTTATATTCTCTATTGTATTGTAAATGCCAGTGTCATCCAGAAGAACATGGCTTGGAGTACTTGTGACAGCTATCATTAAAGTTCATTTTGACTTTCTAGGATTGAGTGGTAAGAGTTCTGGTAGCATTTGATGTCTTCAGAATTGTTTTCAGTAAATCATAACTTGGTTGAACATATAGCATATCAATGTTCCATACAATGCTTTACAGTACTCTTGGTGCTAGATGCTTTATTTATTTTTTTTTTTTTGGTGAAAATCTTACTTATTCCCTAATACATAAATTTAAATGATGTATGGTTAAAAAAAAAAGGTGACTAACATGATCTGAGTGGTCCAACAATTCCTTCTGTCTCTGTTTTCTATTCCTGTGGTGAGACTTGAAAAGTAACACTATACTGACACCATAGTGAAGGCTTATGTTTTATCACTTAATTTGCCTATATTCAAAACATAATTTTGCATTTTCCCCCAGCTTATATCACTGAAGTAATAATTGTATCCAAAAATTGCAAGCCTAACATCATTATTGATCTATGTAATTAGTACTAAAATCAGATTATAGAAAATCTTTTAAAAGTCAGAGTGCATCATGCATTAACATCTATTTTTCCTTATTGCCATTTTAGGCAATTAGCTTTGTGATTGCTATGATATTTCCCCATAGTATACCAAGTATAAAAATTGCACAGAATTTATTACCTGTTTAAGGACAAGCATTTTAAATGAAATTCATTAAAAATGATTGAAGTTGTTCCAGTAGCTATATATTATTATAAAAAAATTTACAGTAATGGAGGTAGTAAATTATATTACAGATCCAAGCCTGCAATATTTGGGTAGTGTTGATAATAGCTATTCAGTGTTTTTCTTTTAGTTTTTTTATAAAGAACCATAGCATGTCCAACATATATGCCCTCAAGTAATTAAAAAGGCAATAATACACAGCAATCATTAAAATACCATAAAGTGCAGCCTTCCAAATAAACAAATGCCAGTGTTTTATTAGGGAGTTTTGTAAAGATTATAAAGGTCTTTGAATCATTATCACAAATGCCAGTACAGGTTGAGTCAATATGTAAATGAGATTGTGGGTCTCTGTAGAATGCTCAGTGCACTGATGCCCATCACAGGCTTAAGTATTAAAGAAATATAAATAGCAACTGATGAGCCTCACTTATTGCTGGAAGTAATTTCAAAACCTTTGCAAAAATAAGATAAAATTTCATTCAAGTAAATTATCAGGCAGCAGAGCATAGTTAAAACTCATTGGCCAGTTCAATCATAGACAAGGTAATAGGTTCTATAATTTAAGAAGGATTTTTGCTTAATTCAGATGTTTTTAGATAGTTTCAAAGGCTCTAATGAGATAAAAACTCTATCTTGTATAAATTATCCCTTCCACATATTTTCCTAGTCCCTCACTGTAATTTTAGAGGTCAAATCACCAATTTGGGTTTTTCATATTGTGAGAAACACATTCAATGGCTGGAGAAAGTGGCTATTTACGTGAAGTTATTTCCATAGGTAAATGGCATTCCTTGAACATTGTTTACATTAGTGGAAACAAAGCAGCAGAAAATTGCAGAATAGTGATTAGATTAGCCTGAATCTATGGAAACAGGTACTTGTTTAAATGGATCTCTTACATATATTCTCTTAATAATAGCACTACAAGAAAACTAAATAAAATCCATGAATATTTATTCTATACCTAAAGGGTATGTCATAGTCAGAAATCCTTCAGTTGCTTCAGTTGCAAATGACAATACTATTTCAGCAAATTTGAGCCAAAAGGAAATTTATTTGAAATATAGTGGGAAATATACAGAATCAAAATTATCCATTTAACTGTTGACTATAAATGAAAACAAGCTTAAAAAGTAAAGTATTTTTCCTTGATTAACAAATAAAATGTATTTAGCAGTAGTTCAAAGGTGATGATGCTTCAGATGTTGTTTGTTTCTTGTGTGATTTAAGGTGAAATCCCAGTTTTAATGTTATTATATTATCAGTTATGTGTTAACCAATTTTGCGCTTTCTCTATGAATAAAACAAAAATATTTGTAATTGTCTTCAAAACTGTATTAACTTCTTTCCAGGAGCCCTGCACGGTAAGACAGTTCAATAAGTGAGTCAAAAATCTACCCTTGTTATTTTTCATAGCCTAATGATAAAATTGCAATAATTGAACAGAGCAAGAAGAAACCTACATAGGCAAAGAAAGATGCACTCCAGTAATTTTACATTTAAGTATATCATTGATAACCAATTTGATCGGATTCTCTTATAGAGGAAATTACATGGCATTTAATTTTCCCAATTTTTCCAACAGTAGTAACAGTTTACATCTTATGTTCACTTTTATTCTAAATCACGTATTTGAAATAACTGGCCATCAACTTGGCTTTGCTTTTCTCTCTGAAGTCATTTGGCTCAATGTTGATTGACAGTAATCCTCCCTAGAAAGGCATTTTCACTCTGATTCTAGTCTTCTAGCTGTTGTTCTGAAAACAAAAACAAAATGGTTGTATGAAACAAAAATGTGTTTTAGATGTACTGCTTATTTTATTAATAAATCTGAAAATTAATAAGACTATTATATGTAAATACAAGCTAACTGCAAGTGGCAAAAAAAAATAACATTCTATCTTAAAGATTTTAAAGGCTTCTCGTATTTTCTGTCTTTTCCTTTGTCTCTCTTTCCATTCCTGCTTCCTTCCTCATTCCTTGTCACTTCTTTTTTAAAATTTCTCTTGCTTCTATATTGCAAGTTGAATGAATAGATGTACTTGATTATTAAGTAATTTCTCTGTTCTAAAGAACAACTTGTTTTTTTTTTTTTGGCGGGGGGAGAGGAACAGAGTCTCTCTCTGTTGCCCAGGGTGGAGTGTAGTGGCAGGATATTGGCTCACTGCAACCTCTGCTTCTCAGGTTCAAGCAATTCTTCTGCCTCAGCCTCCCAAGCGGCTGGGATTACAGGTGCAGGCCACCATGCCTGGCTAATTTTTGTATTTTATTAGAGATAGGGTTTCACCCTGTTGGCCAGATTGGTCTGGAACTCCTGAGCTCAGGTGATCTGCCCACCTTGGCCTCACAAAGTGCGGGGCTTACAGGCGTGAGCCACTATGCCTAGCTAATAACATTTTAATTTAACCACAAAACTCAATTCAATTTATATTCTAAAGACCTTAATTTTCTTTTTT
The DNA here is from genome assembly GCA_963573385.1 of Cacajao melanocephalus. Lineage (NCBI taxonomy): Eukaryota > Metazoa > Chordata > Mammalia > Primates > Pitheciidae > Cacajao > Cacajao melanocephalus. Next base: position 64,323 of record CAUYLG010050007.1, on the reverse strand, counting down.
TTTTGGGGGGGGGTCAAGATTACCTTTTAAACAGAGACTTGTAGTAATTGAGACACAGTTTTATATGGAAGAAACTGATATGCAAGAGTATAATTGATTTCAATACAGAAAAAGTAATTTACAATGTTATTATAAAAATTGTGATTTGTTAGTGTAAATTGCTATCATGATCTTAATGTTAAGCAAGTTTCCAATGATTCTAACCAATCATTTTGAACTTTTGATCCAATATTTAAAAAGTTTAAATACAGATCTCTGAGTTATATTGTCTTATCAAATAATGCAAATACATAAAATAATTTTTGTAACTTTATTAGTTCATTATTATCTCTAGCAAGAAAGGATTATTCTATATGAACACATTTCTTCTTATAAGAAGTATGTTTCTTTGTGAAGCATAAAAGTTTAAAATATAGGTTTATTTAAATTGGGAATATAATAAATAAGTGCTATTAAATAATTCTGAGATCTGAAAGAATCACTGTTATTAGTTAAATGCTGTTCAAATATATAAAGATAGTAAACAGCTATGAGAAAGGGAAGGGTATTAGTTTATTGTTTCTTAATAGTTATAACTTGAAAATATTTTTATACTTACCTTTAACTTTCGTAAATAATACATGTACCTGGTTTGAAAAGAACCACATTGTTTAGATTACCTAAAATACAATATCTAAGAATAAATAATTTTATATTATCATTGATACAAATTTATTCCTGTTAGCCGGGTAGGTATTTATAAGGCCAGTAGAAAAAAATTAGACAATTATAATTTAACTCCTTTTTGTAAGGCCTAGTCTTCAAAATTGTGACTATTCATATGAAAGTCTTATGTAACATATACTAATTTAGTCTAATTTATATTTTAATATGTATAATACAAACAAGTAAAGTTATATTGCTAAGATAAAGCTGAGAGTCATTCCATGTGAAAGTCATATGGAAATTATTTAAAGCCCTTCTTCACTAAGCATGGCTTTTTATTGCAAAGCACTATTGAATATTACATTTTGTATTATGCCATCAGAAGTAATTTACTAATCCCTACAATCTATCATTTATGCCATTTGACAAAGGTCTTTTCAAAGAATGAGTCTGGAACACTCACAAGATGGCAGTAGTGTAACACTAATGTTAATAATGCCTGCCATTCAAAAAACAAAACAAATATCTTGAGCTCCTAATCTTGAAAATATCTTCAAATACTAAACATGAGACCTAAGTCTAACTATAGGATATAATCATAAAAGTAGATGAATTTGATATAAATTTAATACACTATGCCTAGGGGAGGCAGCTTAACTGCAATCATTCTTTCTTGCGTCAATTTATTTTCTACTGATTTTTTTTCATAAGAGGGTAATGCAAAAGAGTACTTTGGATCCTTTACCCTCTAATGCAAGCTTGTTAAAAGAGAGTAAAATCATGAATACATTTTCACCATTTTATTTTTATAATACCAACAGCAGAGTAAATTCTACATGAAACAAAAACAAACAAAAATATGTATGCTTTGTTTTCAAATGTTAATAGAAGTTAGGAATAAGTAAAATTACTCATCAAGGTCAGTAGCATCAGAAAGACCCATACAAGAATTGTGGCTTCTTCACTTTAGACGTTACTTAAATTCTCTAAGCCTTAGTTTTCAAATCTACAATGCAGGGGTAATTGGATCTACTTTTCAGAACAACCTTCGGAAACAAATGGCACGTAGTTATTGCTATTGTCATTGCTATTAATGTTTGATGCATGTTTACAGTGTATACTCAGATTGATGCACTTTCTGTCAGTGTGAGCTCTTTCCAACAAAAAAGTATATTATTATGTGCTTTCGTGGCTAAGTTTACTGCATTGTTCTGATACAACCACACTATGTTCGTGTTTACCATCTTCTCTGTAAATCCTTTCCATGGTCCATTTGAGTTATTCGGTCAGTATTGGTTCCAATACCTGTGTTATTATCACAAAGCTATTTCTCAGATGGGTTTTTAGTCAATTCTTTAATGATATTTATTTTGACTTATTCTTGTCATTTCTGTTGACCTTTTGTTATTCTGAGCAACATTGGGGACATCCTTTCTCCTTTTCCTTTATATTTGGTCAATTTCAAAAACAGCTTTTGAGAAAGAAGTCTCAATTTTGTTGTCTATTTTTTTATCAATTTGTCCAAATTCACATATATGTGCAGATTGTTGACAACTATTAAGAATTTTGTGTACTAGAATCTTTGTTAGACATACACATAAAATATCTAAATTATCATGCATTGCTGTGCCTGGAGGAACTTTTTTCCATCTAATTGACAAAATGTCAAATATTGTGTAACATCAATTACTAAAGTATAGCCTCTATAAAAAAAAAGCCATATATAAAAATAATTTGGCTGAAAGAATTACTATAAAATAAACATATCTCTATAACCACTGCCAATGTCAATTAAAAAAAACTCGTCCCACAAGCATGCTTTAATCTAATCATTTCATCCTTCCTATTCCCAAAAGTAAATAAGTACTGATTTTTAAAGCCATAGATTAGTTTTGCATGTTTTTAAACTTCATGTAAATTGAATCACACACTACTTGTTTAAATTTGGAAGTTTTTAGTCAAAATTATGCTCATGTAATTAATCTTGATTTTTGTGCACAGTTCATTTTGTTTCATTGGTGCATAATAGTGTGTTAAAGAGACAACTACATATAGGTGTGTATGGGTATGTGTGTGTATTTAATTATTCTACAGTGGATGGAAACTTAGGTTGTTTCAAGTTTATTACTATTATGAATAATGGTGCTATAAAATGCTTTATAATTACTTTTATGAACTTTTCTAGTGTATATACCTATGGATGAAATGCTATATCATAGCAAACTCCATATGTTCAATTTTGTTAGAAAATGAAAGAATCTTCCAATGTCAGAATATCGGCTTCTTAATAAGCAGTTCATAAAACTTCAGATTGCTTCATAGGTAGTTTTAATTTTAGACATTCTGGTGAATGTGTAGTTTCATCTCAGTATAAAATTTATTTTTATTATAAAATGTATAAACATTGAAAAAACTGGAAAGTAATATAGAGTTAATTTCCACATAGTCAGCACATAAATTGTACAGTTAATATTTGGCAATATTTGCTTTAAAACGTATCTATTCACCAATCATTCTCTGTAGCTATCCATTGGCCCATTTTAAATTTTTAACGCAATGCAAAGTAAGTTACAGGCATCAACATAACAACTTCTAAACAGTTTTACATGCCTATGACTAACTAGAGTTTGCTGCTTAGGTTCCTTTTGATGAAAAGTATAAATAAATAAAATCTAAAATTCTTAAGTTTGTCAATCCATGAATTTTGACCAATGTAGGAATTATGTAAGAAAAAAATCTGTAAAGATATAGAACAACACAAACACTCTAGAAAGTTTCCTCATGCCCCTCCCATTAATTTCTGGCCTTACATCCTCCCAGGAGAGCCAACAGTTGTTTTTCCTGCTTTTGAATTTCAAGTAAATAGAATCATACTTAATACTTTTTTTGGTAAGCCTTCTTTACTTCATCAAATAATCTGTAACAGCTTTACTTAGATATAATTGACATTAAAAATTTCACATAGTAAGTTACACAACTTGGTAAGTTGTGACATATCCTTCCCTCTTGCAGTCCCCCCCTTTTGTTTCTCCAAAATTCCTATTTTCAGAGAAGCACCAACCTGCTTTTTATCAGTGTATGTTTACATAATCTGAAATTGTAAGATTTCTTAACAGCATGAATTTTTTTTGTTTTGCTCATCATAATTATTTTGAGATCCATTCATGTTACTATTTGTGTCAATTTTATTAATTATAAATAAATATATAATATAATAAATATTCCATTATACACACACACACGCATTATACACATCACAATATATGTATTTGTTCACACATTGATGGACATCTGTGTTGTTTCCATCTTTTGTTTATTACAAATACAGCTACTACAGACATTTGCATATACCTTGTTATATAAATATATACGTTTATTTATGTTGGATAAATATGTAAGTGTGGAATTTTGGAGTCATATGGCAGAAGTAGATTTGAATGAGAACCTGCCAAGCTGTTTTCCAAGGAAATTGTAGCATTTTAATTCTAACTAGCATTGTATGAGATTTCAATTTTTGCACAACTTACCAACATTTGATGTAGTCACTCTTTAATTTCACTTATTCTAATATATGCATAGTAATAGCTAATTTTTTTTTTTCTGAGACAGAGTTTTGCTCTGTTGCCCAGGCTGGTGTGCAATGGTGCAACCTCCGCTCACTGCCACCTCCGCCTCCGGGGTTCAAGCCATTCTCCCACCTCAGTCTCCCAAGTAGCTGGGATTCCAAGCACACGCCATCATGCCCAGCTAATTTTTATATTTTTGTAGGGATGGGGTAGCCATGTTGGCCAGGCTGGTCTCAAACTCCTGACTTCAGGTGATCCGCTGGCCTGGTCCTCCCAAAATGATGGGATTACAGGAGTGAGCCACCATGCCCAGCCTGTGGTCTTATTTTATTTTATTAATGACTAAAATATCAAGCGTGATTCTATATGTTTTTTTGCCATCTGTATAGCTTCTTTAAGTAGTGCCTGTTTAAATTGTTTGCCCATTTCTTGCATCTTTTGTTTGGTTTTCTGTCACTACGTTTTCTTCTTCTTCTTCTTCTTCTTTTTTTGTTGTTGTTAAGTATTGAAATTGCCCTTATATATTTGGCATACAAACTCGTTATCACATGTGAGAGTTGTAAATATCTGATCTTAGTCTTATATATGATCTTAGTGGCCTTTTGACCACAGTTTTTCTCTGATTTTATATAAGCATATGGTTTTAGGCTTTATAGTAAGAACTATAAATCTATTTTACATTAAGTTTCATATACAATGTGTGGTGTGGATTGAATTTTATTTTTGCATATAAATATTCAATTTTTCCAGCACCATTTGTCAAAAGACATTCCTTTCTAAAGCACTATATTGTCCTTAAACTTTTGTTAAAATCAGTTGACCATCAAGTGTGTTATTGAATTGTCTATTTTGTATACTTTATATATTTGTTTATTTTATTCATTTATTTTTATTATTATGCTTTAAGTTCTGGGGTACATGTGCAGATCTTGCCGGATTGTTACATAGGTATACACATGCCGTGGTGGTTTGCTGCCTCCATCCTCCTGTCACCTACATTAAGGATTTTTCTTAGTATTATTCCTTCCCAATCTCCCAACCCCCTACTATCACTCTGTTAGCCCCCCAACAGAACCCAGTATGTGATGTTCCCTTCCCTGTGTCCATGTGTTCTCATTGTTTAACACCCACTTATGAGTGAGAACATGCAGTGTTTGGCTTTTTGTTCCTGTGTCAGTTTGCTGAAAACGATGGTTTCCTGATTCATCTATGTCCCTGCAAAGGACATGAACTCATCCTTTTTTATGGCTGCATAGTATTCCATGGTGTATACATGCCACACTTGCTTTATCCAGTCTATCATTGATGGGTATTTGGGTTGGTTCCAAGCCTTTTCTATTGTAAACTGCCACAATAAACATACATGTGCATGTGTCTTTATAACAGGATGATTTACAATCCTTGGGGTATATGCCCTATAATGGGATTGCTGGGTCAAATTGTATTTCTATTTCTAGATCCGTGAGAAATTGCCACACTGTCTTCCATAATGGTTGAACTAGTTTACACTCCCACCAACAGTGTAATAAGCGTTCCTACTTCTCCCTTTCTTCTAGCAGTTTTTAGTCTGAGTCAGTAATCAAGTGTTTCTTTTGTAAAGAGAGCTTTAGCTATTTTTTTTACCCTCTTTTTTCTAGTGTTTGTAAAACTTAAATGTATTCTTTCAGTTATTTAAAATTTGTTTCAGCATGCAGCATTTTTCCAGTCCCTATTATTTTGTTTGTGTGGAGGTTGAAGCCTATTTAAATAATGATTTGAAGCAGCTATGGTAAATATATTCAAGGATTCTAATTAAAACAACATGAAACAACAGACAGGAATCCTAAGTTGAGAAATGAAAACTAGAAGAAATAACCACATGAAAAATTTTAAGCTAAAAACTTCAATATGTAAACATTTAAAAATTAACTGGATGGGATTAACAGCAGAGTGGAGATTATTGAAAAACGGGTGGGTAAATATGATCATAGATAACATGTATTATCCAAACTGAAGGACAGAGAGAAAAATATTTGAAAACAAAATGCAGATACTCAGAGATCTGAGGTACTGTATCAATAGTTCTAAATATATGTACTATTTGATCATATATAATTTAAAAATACGATGCTATACATTGAAAATTTGCAAAAAGGTAATAGAATGCTAGGATTTTCTATACTATTACTTTGGGTGACATTGAGAAGTTACTGTCATCTGTTCTTATAAGTAAAATGTATTAAAATAAAAAACATGTAACTCTTTATAATGTGCATAATTTAGCCATATATATATCCCTAAAATTCCCATAACCTACAAATGCAACATTTAAATTATCTGTACCTATAAAGATGCATAACATGGAGCCCTAGTGAAGCATTAATAAAATAAATTATCTCTTTTAAAATATTTCTGAACATAACTTTAAGATTAAATAATTTTAGATCTGTTGAAAGAAATAATTCTCATTCAGAATATATTATTAATATGCACTTGAAAATGAAGATAAATATTGTAGTGTTCTTGGAATAAAATAATCAGTTTTATTACTGATTCTTTTATTCTAAAAGCAATAGACTTTCTAAAGAAAGTGAACTTTATAAAATATATAAACAAATATCTACTGAATTGATCACTCGGAAAATGACCATGAAGCAATTACATTAAACTTAAATCCAACAGGATTAAAATAATTTCCAAGCGTGGTATATTGATTAATATTGGATACAATCTGCTTTATAAACTGATGTAAATGTTATAGATTTGTGTGTTGACTATTTTATTGCTTGCACATATTCTACATACCTATATTCCTTTAGCATATATTTAAACATTTTTATCTTTTTTGCTTATTTTACCCAAGTTTTAAGACATTTAAAGAAGAAAAATTTAAGGATGGAACAATGAAAAGGTTATATTGTGGGTTTTTTGAAAAGAAGATTACAAAGCTAGTATTAGGTTGGTAGCTTTTACAGGGTTGTTTAGAAAATGAATAGAGTCGGGATTATTGCAACATAATACAGTATTTGAAGCATGAGTTGATGTGGGAGTCGGTAGAAAGAACTGGCAATGGAAGAATACTGCTATGTCTTGAATAATGCTGTTTCCCGAAAAACTCCTGTAAAAAGTTAATCCTTAAAGCAACAGAGTTGAGAAGCATGGCCTTTAGTAGACACTTGAATCATAAGGGCTCTGTCCTCATGAATGGGATTGGCACTCTTCTAAAAGCATTCAAAGTTAAAGCAAGTACTCTCTTAACTTTCTAATATATAAAGATACAGTGTTCTTCCCCTCTCAGGGAAGCAACAACAAAGTGCTGTTTTGGATGGAGCGATGCCATTATGAAATGTCTCTCACCAGACATAGAACCTACCAATGGCTTGATTTTGTATTTCCCAACATCTAGAACTAAATGAGAAATAAATTTCTGTTGGTTATAAATTACTCAAGCTAAGGTATTATGTTAATAACAGCATAAGAAGATCAACAAATACCTAAGAAACATACTTGGAATGAAGAATTTATAGGGCTTGGTAATTCAAAAATAAATTTCAGGTGATTTGTCAGGCTTTATATTGAGGAGACTATGATAATGAAGATGCAAGTTACAGAGAAAGGGACATTGATAGTGGGGTTTCAGTTAAATGGAAGATGATGGTTTTTTTATTTTAGATATTAATGGATATTTACTTTCCACTTAAATATTTCACATGTACATAAAGGAAAGGCAATTGTGCTTGCTATTTTAGTACGGGGAATATGAAAATACACTGTTTAGCACTAAAAACCAGCTATAAGACTAAAAAACATGTAAAAATGTAGAAACCGAAATTTTAACGGCGTAGATTTTCAAGTGGCTGTAGAAAATATTTAGTTGAGGTCTTTTATTGAATGAGAAGATGGATTATCAGCAACTTTAAATGATGCTTCTCATATCTACACTGAGACATTTACAGAACTGGGACTGTAACCAACCTCTCATGGTACTCTGAGTTCAGAACTATTCTTTCACTATTATTCTGCCTTCCAATTTTGTGAGAAATAAGTATCAATTTAGTGTCTCTGGCTTTGAACTGTATTTGGTTCAGTCTTAGCAAATTGGATTTCAGAAAATATGTTAGCAATGATTGTGGATAATATTTTACATTTTTAGGTGTTTTGTAATTTATAAAGTAAAACTTACCACTGAATTAGATAATTTGGAATAATATAAACAGATATTTTAAGCTCAGATATGAAGTTGGAATTAAATGGACAAATAAAGTTATAGCTATATAAACATATCTATATAAATATTTTAAGAAAAACAATTCAACTAAGTTAAATAGATGCTTTTTAATAACAAATATTAATATCAAATAACCCAGGTTTTACTATTTACCTAGTTTTTTTTTGGTAACCTGAGTGAAAAAGTATAGCTACTTGTTTGTAGTATAATTATGTAATACTTAGTTTTACAACATCATATTCTTCAAAAATTAGTATGGCATAATATGCGGTAAGACGGATCAGTTAAAAACATAATTCAAGTAGCTAGTTATTTTCTTCTTTACCAGGATAACCAGTGTACATCAATTCAAGTCAATTTCTAACGAAAATATTCTCTCTGAAGCTGTGAGCATAGAGTAAAAATATACAACAGAAATCTTTTTATCTGAAGGTAATTAAGACTTCGCAGCAACATGTTAAAAGCTCCAACATGTTATAAAATGTGAAGGCAATATCACTGCCAATTTAAACACTCCGTGTTATGTTAATTGCAATATAGTAACAGGATGTTGTGATTTCATTAATATATGTTAAAACTTTGGAAAGCTTGTGAAAAGTAGAGAATAAGAGCACTATATCTGGAAACAGACCATCTGGGTTTGAGTCATGTCTCTGTCCTTTTCAAATTGTGTGACCTTGTGGAAATTACTTTAGTTCTGACTATTTCTGTTTTGTCTTCTGTTAAGTAAGATTGATAATGTAATAATACTACTACCATCCAAACAAGATTTCTGTGGGAATTAATTAAATCAGTATGTTTTATGTGCTTAAAGCTGTACCAAGAACAGAAAGCATTATCTAATTCTTATTATTATTATCTTATTTTTTTCTGTATATACTGATGCCAAGTTTTCATCATGTTAATAATGTGGAGAGAAAGATTTGGAAAGGCAGTATGACGTGTTTTAATGTAAGCAATTGAAAATCCACACAATACCATCTTTATAGCTACTCTGAATTTTTTCAAAGAAAGATTCAACATTACCTTTACCAAAATAATAGTTAAAACTCATTTTCCAAACTTATATTAATGATGTAACCAGAATGAGAACTATTTTTTCAAGACATGAAAAATAATTTGATTTTGTAGTTATGTTCAAAAATATTTAAACAGTGGAATTAATTTTCTTAAAGATGCATGAAGGTGCTATGTTCTGAACGTTTATTGGTATGAATAATTTAAATATTATTTATCTGTAGGCCATGAGGATTTCAGTGATAAATACATGTGCCCAAATTACGTATCTAAGGAAGAGTAAAATGATTTTTCATATAAATGCATTTTACCTGTGAGAGCAGAAGTGCACAATAGTAACTTTTCCATGTCACCAAAGCAAAGTAACAATATAGAAAACCCTAGCATTTTCTACCTATTTTCAAATTTTAAATTTCCTGCTTTATATTTTTAAATTACCTATAAACAAATATCAATTTGTTCATACTTTATTGTGAGCAAGATAATATACTACAAAAAACTGAGTATTGACAATGTGTTATCAAATACTGGACAGAAATATACCTGTTTAAAAAATTAATTCAAATTGAGACATTTATGCCTACCTCATTTCTAGATTTTTCTATAAACTTGAGAAAATTATCATTTCTAAAGATTTTTACAAAGGTGCATATTTTCCAAAATATTTATTCTAAATAGCTACATTTTTTGTAATTTTATGAAAGCATTTTATGTATTTTATATTTATATCCTACAAGATTTATATATTTTTAATGGAAAAAATATTAAGTAATTATTTTACAATTTAGATTATGTTTATTTAATTATATCTGAAACCAAAAAGAAATAATTTTGATGCATTTGCCTATTTAATTATATTAAGCTTCCAAAGTTTTACTAGAAACTTTGGGCTATAAAAGACTTCCAAATAAAATACAAGCATCACTAGTATATAGTTGCAACCATTGCATCAACTTATTTTAACAGAAATTTCTTTCTTTGTCTTTTTGCTACATTGTAAAGGAGGTAAAAATTTCAGGGTAGATATATATTAGTGAATAAATAAAATTGCATCACATGCAGAATATTTTATGTAATAAATCTCTTTGGAATTAGAGCATCAAATGTTAGAAAGTAAAATGGACCAGGACAAAATTATGCCTTTCTATTTAACGGTATAATATGTAAAATAGATTTGAGTTAGTGCTAATATTCTTTGTCTCTAGCACTAGTAAGGTTGGAAGATTATTTTCCTTGTCTTTAATGTTATAGGTACATGTTTCAAGGTTCAAAAAACATAATGAAGTTTTTCAGAACTTTAAGTATTGCCAGGTCATAGCAGCTTGAATTTGTGGGCCAAATAACTATTTTTAGATAGAAGTAATAAATTGTCATCCTGTAGTCTTCATTTTTTTGTTGCTTATGAATTACATTTAATAGGTACAAGATTCTGATTTAATGTTTTCCTCAGTCATTTTTGTATTACATTGATGAAGTATTTCTTGTGTTCAAAGAATACAAGGATTAGGTAAACAAAAACATTTATTTAGAAATAAAAACTTTTTTTTTCATTTAATTCCTTCCATAGATAAATGTATTTATCCTTTTGAGAAAACATTATGGGTGACATTTTCTGAAAACATTATCATTTTATAAATATATTTTATCAAATTTAGCCAGATAGAAAATTCCAGTGTCACAGTTTGTTTTTCTCTAACTTCTATAAATACAGTCTTGTCTGCTTTTCAATACTGTGGATAAGAAGTTTGTTAATAGCTATTACTCCAACTTTTGTAGGTAAAAACATGTCCTCTTTCTCTAAATTTTTGTCTAACTCACAAAAATTCTTAGTAACATATGTACAATTTTAAATATTGTTTTCCATTAATAAATAATGGCTTTGACATAGTTCTGTGAAAGATACATTTGAATCTGATTTTGTTTCAAATTTTCTAATTTGGTTAATACTCTGTTCTTGTTGATAGTAATTTTGCAGCAAATAAAAAATACAACTCAACTAATGATATCATTGCTCTTATCAATATATTCCTATTAATGTTATAAAAAGTAAATAAAAATAAAGTTAAACAAAAATTAAAATGAAATTAAGAAATGAAAGATAAATTAATTAATGATATTTAACAAGTTAGAATATAATTTTAAATAATAATGAGAGTACTTTATTACCTTCTTAAACTAATATATACTGAAGGTCAGCTATTGCATTCCAGGTGCTGTTAAAGTACTGGATAATGTAGCAGGACCTAAAAGAAAGTATTTGATCCCAGTGTTTACTATTCAGTTGGGAGGAGCCAGACAATAAACACATTAACAACAATGGTAACACAAACGTACATTTAATTCAAATTTAAAAAGACTAGGAATGGCAGGATAGTCTCCTGGGTGAGCAGCTTTGTCATATTAGGCACAGGCAATATTTAGGAGTTATACGAACAACTGAAATTTGATTGTGATTTCCTGAATGGAGAGTAAGTGAAATATGTTTTAAAATGAAAAAATAAATAAATAAATAAACACATTTTTGTGGGTGAACAACAATATATTTATTTGTTCTTCCATTTTATTTTTTATGTCTATTTCATGTATTATGAGCAATATAATTTCTACTAATTATTTTGGTTAAGGAAAAAAGAAGTAGAATGGCAATCGTTCCATCTGTGATGATCATATCACTTTTTGTTTGGTTTCTTATAAACAACCTCCTTTTGGAATACACCGTGGTTAGATTTGTGTATATGATTGCGATGTGCATTAGAGCTTTTGGAAAACAGTTCAAAGCTCAGGCAAAGTTAATTCTTCCACACATAGTCTTCATTATGTGTTTTCAGTAACACTTTGAGGGAAGGGTGATGAATGGCTAAAATTCACCTGCCTATACCATTTTCATGGCCTATACTTTTGATAATTAGCAAATGAATAAATATTTAAGTGAAATTATTCTCCATCAAAGAGCATAAATATAGTAAATCTTTTAGTCCAGTTTTTATATTATGGCATCTGTATAAATGCATTTTTATTATGAATTCCATAAAAATAAATTTAAAGGCCATAATTCAAAGATATTTTAACTAAATGTTACTTGAAACTATAAGGGGTGAAATTAACTTAACATTATGTCTTTTTCTGTCTAACTAAATCTGGAATGTCATTTCCTTTGGACCTAGTGGAAATTTACTAACTGCAAGTGTTTGGATCTGGGACTAGATTAAAAGGACAATGTGACTTTCCACTGCAACACTGCTATCATCTAGATAGGAGTGACATGAGCATGGCATCAGCCACCTGCCTGAAGACAAAATGGGGCCAATTGGCACATGTACAAAATAGACATTTTAAAGTTCATTAGAAAAAGAGCTGGCAAGCAACAGTCATTTTCCCTCATAAAAATCCCTTGATCTTTTTAGAAGAAATGTCTTTTAATTGTATGTAGGAGTTCAAATGGACTACAGACTATCACAGTATATCAAATCTCTATGCAATCTTACTCCTGCTTAAGTGTAACATTTCCATTACTTCTAATTTAGTTAATTACACTGTACCTATCTAAATTCCCTTGGCAGTTTTCGTTGGATGTAGCAGTTAATTGCCTTGTTCCAAAGTGACATTATTGGGAGCTGTTAAAGTACTACTGTTCTTAACTTCAGAATGGTTGCTTTCAGTTTTGCTGGAATGGGTTCCTGGATCTGTGTCTTAGAAGCCATTTAAAAGTCTAGAATCTATATGTTTTAATTCAGTTCTAATAGTTTTAACATGTCAGTTAAGATGTATACTTGTTCTTGCAATGCTTTATCCTTGATCACACTTTTTTTGTATTAAGGTAGTGTAAATTAAGTTCCAGTATTTTCTTTTAATTTGGAAGATATATTTATGGCATAAATGTGTATTGGCAAATAGCTAAAATATATGGTAGGAATTATATGCAAGATGAATGTGTTTTTCAATTAGTTTATAGTATAGAGTTTAAACAAAATGTATAGTCATGGTAAGCTGACACAGGTTATATTTTCTACATGTTAATTAAGCATAAATGTGGCACACATCACGTAAATGATGATATTTTGCTTTTATATAAAAATCAGACACAACGTATTCTGGGCTTCAGGTGCAGAGAAAAAAAAATGAACTATAAAAAAGAAAAAGTCAGCTCCATAACCACATTTGAGATACTTAACCTATGCTGATTAAGTGGACTTTTCCAGACCTTTAGCAAGAAGTGGCTAAGAAGATAGGAATAAATGGTGCCTAAATTTTGCAAGCCTTGACCACAAACTGGTAGTCTCTCTGTCTCTTTCTCCAAAGCTCCCAGCCATAGCAGAGAGTAAAACTAGCAACTGTTTCTCCTTATTACTGCTGACTGGGTACTATTTTGTTGATGCCTGAAGGACAGGCTTCTCTAAACTCATTTATTTTATTTTATCATTTTTTAAGACTTTTATTTTAGGTTCACGGTGTATGTTCAGGTTTGTTATATAGGCAAATTACATGTTGTGCAGATTTGGTGTAGAGATTATTTTGTCAGCCAAGTGATAAGTACAGTACCTGGTAGTTTTTTGACCCTCTCTTTCCTTCCACCCTCAACCCTTAAATAGGCCTCGGTATCTAGTTCTCCCTCCGTTGTGTCCACGGGTACTTAATGCTTGGCTCCCACTTGTAAATGAAAACATGCGGTATTTGGTTTTCTGTTCTTACATACAAACATATTGTAAAGAAAGAGAAGACAACTTTTAACTTAAGAAATAGTGGGTGTTTTGTTTGGGTTTCTGGCAATTATCCTATGCATCTCCCAACAGAAGGGTAAGAACTGCAGTTTCTGCCTTCCCAACTCCAGATGCCATTTTGTTAAATACTTAACTTTGATGTCAGCTCCAATGACAAACTAAATAACTATCTTTCCTTCCAGAGCAGCTCTTTCCATCTCGTATTCTAGCCAATTAATTCCAATTAATATGGAAACTTTTATCCAGCATTCAGTCTTTTTCTCCCTTAAACCTTATCTACTACAAGAGCCCTTAAAACTGCAGATCACTTCTGATCTTCTAGGCAAGAAGTAATATTCCTTTTTAGATTTTTAAAAATAGTTATTATGAATACATAATTGTTGTACATGTTCATGGAATACATAGGATATATTGATACAAGCACATAATGTGTAATGATCAAACCGTGGTAATTGTGATATCTCTCACCTCAAATATTTGTCATTTCTTTATGTTAGGGAAGTTCCAATTCAACTATTTTAGTTATTTTTGAAATATAATATAAATTACTGTTAACTAGAGAAGCCCTATTATGCTACTAAACACCATAGTCAATTCCTTCTGTTTAACCGTATATTTTACCATTAACCACCTTCCCTTTACCTTCACCCTTCCCTACCCTTCTCAGATTCTGAAAACCATCATTCTATTCTCTATCTCTATACTCTATTCATAGTAGCCAAGATACAAAATTAATGTAAGTGTCTATCAATGGATGAGTAGATAAAAAGAGGTTGTACATATACACCATGGACTATTATTCAGCCATATAAGAGAATGAAATTCTGTCTTTCGCCACAACATAGGTGGAATTGGAGAACATTATGTCAAGTAAAGTAAGCTAGATACAGAAAAACAAATATCACTTATTTTTACTAATATGTGGAAAGTAAAAAGTATTTATTCTCTTAACTGACCCAATTGTTAGTTTTTACATTTAATATGCATCTTCTACCTTCTATTATTTGTCCAGAAACTTTATATCTCCTAGACTGTACCTCTCACAGTCCCAATAATTACTCATTTCATTTTTCCTAATGGTCACTGCATCAGGTTAATAACTGAATTATCAATTACCTTTTTCAAATGTATTTCAGGATTATTTAATGATATGCTTCATCTCAACCATGTACCAACTTCTAATGCTGGTACCTGACAATAGACTGATTTAGGTAAGAACTCAAAACTGAAAGTTCGTTTCTAGTCAGATCTCTTTCTTGGCCAATCTGGAATGAGTTGTTCTGTTTCCTCTTCCTGGACTGACTTAGGTTAGAAAACCTAGGAAACTGTATACTAGCTGGCAGAAAGTATACTGGGGAGTGCTTTCTGAGAAAGAGGGGAGACTAAAAAATAGAGAAACTGACCTGCAACTCAAATCCAATAAATTTCTCAGATAATCCAAAATCTGGCTTGAATGCCAAAGGTCCTTTAGAGCTGTTTTGCATTGAGGCAATGGAAAAGAGATATTTGTACTTCCAGTTCAGTTCGTCATCCCACAGATAAGTATAGCCATAAGTAAGAGAGTTGGAAAATCTTTTCAGTAGGAAACTAACCCAGGAAGTTTCATTCTTCAGCAGCCAAAACTACTGGTAGCTGAGTAAAAGGATACCTAGATTTTAAATCATTCACTTGGTAGCACATCCACTATATAGATTGCTCTCCACTCACATAAATCTGCCACCTATATCCAGGCTTCACTCCTTGCAGATTTGGGAGCTGGACTTACCCACACCTCTATCAATTATACAGTGGTACTGGAGAACCTCTCTTCTCTCTTTCTGTTTCACCACACCTAGTCTCACCACTGCCTTCAAGTTGGGAAATATCTTTATGAAGATAATAACACTTTAAAAATCCTCTAACAATATCCTTTGTGGGTGTGGCAGATTATCACTAATAAATTATATTTACCTTTTTTACATATAGCAAATTCTCTCAAATGGAAATTTAATTCTTTTGAAAATTCTACTGAAGATTATTTATTTTATATACTTTAACATAAATATCAAACTACAATGGAAAGATAAAGAATAGGTGTTAAACCTTTACTTTTTATGCGTCTGCATTAGTCTGTTTTCATGCTCCTAATAAAGACATACCCAAGACTTGGAAGAAAAAGAGGCTTAATGGACTCATGGTTCAATGTGGCCGGGGAGGCCTTCGCAATCACAGCAGAATGCAAGGAGGAGTAAGTCACATATTACATGGATGGCAACAGGCAAAAAGACAGCTTGTGCAGGGAAACTCCCCTTTTTAACACCATCAGATCTCATGAGACTTATTCACTATCATGAGAACAACATCGGAAAGACCTGCCCTCCATTATTTAATTACCTCTCACCAGGTTCCTCGCACTAAAATGGGAATTCAAGATGAGATTTGGGTGGGGACACAGCCAAACCATGTCAACATCTCATTACTGGAAAGAAAACTGGGTATTTGAAAGAGTCCCTGAGATACCCATAGGACTGAGGAAGGAAGGAGTCAATGACTTATATGAGTGACAAGGTGAAAACAATTTTAAAAGGCCTATTTATCTTAAAATCATTTTCCTGAAACCTAACCATTATTTACACTGATGTCATAAAAATACGAAAATAAAGTCTAAATAACTTTTTAATAAAAATGAAATTATAAGGGAAAACTTATTTATTGAACTAAGTAATAACTCCTAGCAGCGAGTTCAGGCAATATGTTTATTAGGCATTTCTACAAGAAAACACTAAATTAAAGTAAAAAGTGATACAGATGATTGACTTTCACAAACTATCACATAAAACTGGTTCAGAAATATTAAGATACATATTTAGGCAGTGGAGTCATATATTAGGGGTCTACTAACATTATAACTTGAAGTAAATATCATCTTCAGTGGTGAGCTGGAGCAGATTCCAACAGAGTTATTTTGGGATTCAGGTGTAGTGGAGAAAAGATGAACTATTTGTCTCTTCAAAAATGTGAACTATTGTTTTGAGAGAAATTCAGTCTTGGTTGCCTACACTGTTTCTATTTCTTGTTTTAACAAGTTTGTTGTGTTTTTTTTTCAGCTAGGAGGTTAATTTCACCCTAAATGTTCTAATGTAGCACTCAGCACAAATGTATAATAAGAGATCCCTTAAGTAGATTGATTCTACTCTTTTGTGGATGTACTCAACCTTGCTTTTTCTTTGAAAGACATGGCCCTTTGCTTTCCTATTCCTTAAAATCACATTGAACACCCAAGAGTAAATGTTTAATACCAACCATCTGGCTCTTGTTACCTAAAAAATAAAAGCCTAAACTTCCTCTTTGATTATATTTTAAGGATAAAAATAATTAAAAATTTTATAAAATATAAAAAATGTTATATAGCATCTGGCACAATATACATGATAGTAATGAGATATAACCTTGAGTTTATGTGAGGTTATTATTTACATTTGTAAGCCTATTATATTATATAATCTTGTAAAATGTATTAACATCTTCAGAGACAGAGCTAAAGAGAATTTTGTCTTACATGTGTGTATATGTGTATGTCTGTGAGTGTATATTTTAGCAGTTGTTTATGCTATAAAATTTAAAATATATAAATGATTTTTAGGACTATTAAAGTTCAAAACCTGAACAGTATCAAAATTAGTTACTTATTTAAGAAACAATTTGTTATTTGATTTATGTTATCCTGATTCACTTTTTTAACCACCCTAGTATAACCTGGATAACTAAAGACTTCACTAGTATTTGCGGGAAAAAAGTGTTATTAATATCAGTGCTCTAATTCTGTTTTCATAATGGATCAAATATTGTTCCCAAAAGTGTATATCCATGTATAAATTCTCCACCGTAAACAAAAGCATGTGTTACAACTCCCAAAGTCATATTAACTGCACCCACAAGTTCACCTGTGCTGCCATTAATTGTTTACTTTCAAACTCTGCCATTTCTGGAATAAGTACCTTCGGATGAGACTCTAGTTCACTGGATTGTCACATACCACTCCTACTCTTTACAGATTTGTTGAGTAACACGACAGCTGGTATACTTTTCTCTGCAAAGGTTTAGGTCTATTTTGAGGGGCAAATTTCTACTGATTTACTCCAATCATAATATTAAAACTCATGGCATTTAAGGTTTCCCAGGCATCATAAAATGGGAATATTTTTTCAGGGTTAAGTTCATTGGTAGTTGTAAGAGTAGTTGAGAAGGTATTTCAATAGCAAGGCTGCATTGGTGCTGAAATGTTAAGAGTTTTTTCGCGTAGTTATTTCAGTATACGCACACACAGAAACTCACAGCTCCCAGTTTTGCTAGAATGCACACTCTGTTTCGCATTGGTAGATCAGCTGCTCTGTGGTACAAAAAACGTCACTGATCCACTTCAACTTCCATGGCTCACTGTGTGAAGTCAGTATTCCTATATGATGGACTTTCTTTTATGCACTCTGTGCAGAAAATGTGTTGGCTTTCAGATACATTCTTACTCTATTCTTACTCTGCTCCATATTGTGGCTGAAAGAGGGGGAGGCTGACATCTGAAAGAATCAGTTTTACAAGTCCCTTTGTAAAATGGTATCCAACTGTATTCAGTCCATGGAAAGCATCGTCAAGAGAATGTAAAGCCAAAGAAATGGAAAAAAGTCTGGTGTTTCTTGTTCTTTCTGCTTTTGGTGGCATCACTCTAAGTAGTAGCCAGTGGCTGCATTTCCAACATGTTTTCAGCACTTGATAGAGAGATCCAACTATGATGGACCCACCTCTTTCAAGAATCCCCTGTTGTGACACTAGCAACCACCAGGTGATCTGAATTCAGGGGCAGAGGCAATATCTTCTCCCTGTGTCTCCTTAACCCTAAAGTTTACAAGAACTTGCTGCTATTGTTAATCTCTGGTCTGCCACATCATTTCAAAGTGCTCATTACCTGTGTATCCAATTCACTGCATTTTACTATTTCTGCTTGAAACATCTAAAGGAATCCACACTTTTTGTCTGGACTCCAACTGAAACACGCTGAGTAGTGTGCTATTAATATTTAATAATCCATTCGACTGGGGTAGAAATTTGTCCTGACTGATTTGTAATATTTGCCAACTTTCAGGGTGTAAATTCTCTCATTATGGTTAACATTAAGGTAGTAAGATGATGCCGTAGAACCTGGTCGTGGGAAGAGGTGAGCCAGATCCAACACTTTACAGCCACACTATAGTCATCAGCTACGTTATCATTGATCATGTTCTTCTATCTTACATACATTTCTGAATTTTAAGAATTAAAATTGTTGCTACATTGCAAAATCTTCTAATAGGATGTTTTCCTCAATGAAAATGAGATAACAAATAAAAATTTGGCTGGGAGTTAAAATTTATCCAATCCTAACTGTTACTTCTACCCAAATATCAGATAGAGCAACACTAGTTTCCTTTGCATATCGAATGCATCAGTACATTATAACTACATCATCTTAATCCTTCACCTTAAGAGCAAGCAAATTCAGTGATGAGAAAATATGGCTTTTTTGCCTTCAGAATTTGATTAAGACACAAAATTAGGAGAAAAACTTGTTAAAATTGATTTTAAAATTGTCACATTATTGTCAACAGTTACATTTAATGCCTCATTTAAGGAATTTATATGTAACATATGTAAATTGATATTTGTAGATATAGTATATATGGATCTTAAATCACTCCTTACATTTTTTAACTTGGGAGTACAGTAACTATCAACCATAGTTCTCCAAGAGAGAAAAGCTTAGTTGAATGCTTTTTTAGCATCATGACCGTGCTAAGATCTTTGCATGTGTAATCTCAACTCCCAATTGATATTTGATTCAGGAATCCTACTACTGGGTATTTACCTCCCCCCTGCCATCGAAAAATATTATATGAAAAAGATACCTGTACTTGTATGTTTATTGCAGTACTATTTATAGTAGCAAAGGTATACAATCAACCTCAGTGTCCATCAACAGCTGATTGCATAAAGAAAATGTGATATATGTGTACAATTAAATATTATTCAGCCATATAAAAGAATAAAATTATGTCTTTGCTACAACAGGGATGGAACTGGAGGAGGCCATTACCTTAAGTGAAACAACTGAGACACAGAAAGCAAAATACTGTGTGTTCTCACTTATAAATGGGAGCTAAATAATGTGTATACATGGACATAGAGAATGATACAAAATGTAGACTTGGAAGGGTGGGAAGGAGTGGGAATGGAAGAAGAGAAATTACTTAATGGATAACATATATTTTTTTGAGGAATGAGTACCCTAAAAGCTCTGACTTCATCAGTATGTAATCTATGCATGCAACAAAATTACCCTTGTATCTCATAAATGTATACAAATAAATAAACAAATGATAGCAGAATCTTACAAAGCAAATATTTCTATTTATGCTATTTTGTAAATAATAAAATAGGCACAAATAAGTTTAGAAAATCTGTCAAATCATATACCTAGCAGTCAACAGATATTATTTTATTATATTAATTTCATCCTAGAAATCATTTTTAGCCATTGTGTTTTATAATCTGTCACCTATCATATATCATCACTATATTTACTATACTGCTCTGATTCTAGTGATTGATACACAACAACAGTGGTGAATTTATCATCTCACACAAGAGGAAAATTTAACTCTAAGCAAAAATGAATTTCCAAAATGCTGCCTTAATTGTTCAACATCTTGTCCTTTTATCTTTGTTTCTTATTTTCCAAAATTTCTTTCATTTTTTTCTTTTTTTTTTTTCAGAAAAGGCATTTTATTTAGGAAGAGAAAGAGAAAAAAAAAAAAAAGGAGAAGAAGAGAGAGAACTTCCACAGGAGAGAAAGAGTGTGTGTGGAAGGGGATCCAAACATGGAGTCTGAAAGGGTGTGGAAGAAGGGGACTTTTAACCTGGGAGGAACTTCCACCTTTTCTTAGTCCTTTGGCTAAAATTTCTTTAGAGATCATATCCTCTTGAGCACCTCAAGTATCCTTGAAAATAAAACTGTTCTTGATTTCTTTCCTCCAACCCTTAACTGTTCTAAAGGAACTGAATTACCTGTTGCATATATCATTAATAGCCCTTACCTCCTTGCAAAAAAAAAAAAAAAGAAAGAAAAGAAAAAAAATGCAAAGTGAGTTTCTTTTTCAGTACCCATGACTCTCATTAAAGAACAGTCTGCTTTCAAAGAGTATCAAATTCTTAACAATTAGAGTCTGACTTTTCCACCTGGAGCTGCTGGCAAAGGTTAGCATCAAGGTGTGCTGTGACATACTTGTCTTTTTCTGTTTAAAACTGGGATAGGAAAGAGATTCCCACTCTATGAACAAAGGTACATTTTTTGTTACATGACTTCCAGATGGAAAGGAGCCAGCAGGTATGTTCAGATGGTATGTTTGACTTGCACAGCAGGCTCCAGAGTATTCTTTCAAGCAGTAACTCTGTGTCATTAAAATGTTCATAGGCCTTTGTCACCCCTAATAACAGGCAATGTGCCAAGGAACTTCCTATCAATTTTTGTTTTCACTCATTTTGTAACCACGTCTAGAGAATATGAAAATAAGATTGGGAGTTATAGATCATTTATTTTCTTAACCACATTCAGAATACTTCATTTTAATGCTTAAATAAGTTAGCTTTTGCCGCAAAACATTTAAAATAACCACTGTTTATTGAGGTCACGATTTTGCAATCGAAAATTTTGGGCTAGCCTCACATAGGCACACTTTCTGGTCTGGTTCAGGTTCAGATGATCACAATTGAGGATGGTTCATGCATCTGTAGCCAACTGCTGGGAGAGTCAGGGCCTGGCTGAGTGTAGTCTGTGACACTCAAATCTACTCCAGTTGACATCTCATCCTCCAGCATACTACCTTATTATAGGCTCATACTTGTTCTTAGATTTCCAATAGCATCAAGACCAAGTGTACAGCTCTTGTCACCCTCAGCTTGTGTTATATTTGCTGATGTCCCATTGACCAAAGGAAGTCCAGTGATCTGCACAGATTCACTTTGGAAGAAACAACCAAAAGGGTTGGATAAAAAGAAAGGAACAATTTGTGGTCATTTTTGCTGTTACAAAATGTCCCTAAAGTTAAAATGAATTGAGTTTCATCACCTTGCCATCCACACAAACCCAGCATTTTGTACTGTGCCTAGGAAGGAATCTAATGTTCTTCTTTTAGACTGGTCTATAAATGAGTGACTCATATCCTTTGTCCTTTTATCTGTTTGAAAACGTTCTTCTTTTTAAGCCTCCACTCCTTTCTTTTTGTTACTGTTGGTTTTTAAAATATTGTATCCACCATCAAATCCAAATACTATAAGAATTAATAATAGTATTATTTTTAAGCAATTTCTGTCTTTTATTTAGTAAAATTTATTAAACCTCCTTTACTTCCTAATCACGGCTTTTCTTAATAAGCTAAAAATTTGCCTTTATCAAATACTGCATTGCTTTGGTTTCTCCCCACATTCTACGTGTTTTCTTTGTCTACATTCTTCCTGGTCTCCCCATACTGGTGCCACCATTGATTCTGAGATTATGAGAGCTTTGCTTTATTTTTCTCCTTTTCATATACTACTATTTTTAATACAAATATTTGTGACTTCTCAATTTATTCATCTGGTTATAGGCCTTAACGTAAGAGTGTTCTCTAAACACACTGGACTTAAGACACAATAAACTTATTTTGATACCTTTTACCTTTACTCCAGTGACTTAAAAGTGATATGCTCATACCAATATTTTCCACTGCTCTATTTCAATTTTTTTGTGTGAAACAATAGGCTGCTTGGCTTTTAGTGATGCTATTTATTTTTCAGCACCCTACACCATAATAATAATGAAATATAAGACAGGTTTAATAATGTTTTTGAACTAACCAGATATAAGCATAGAAAAACAAGCTTCTATCCAAATCACAGTCATATGTGTAGTGACAATGAAACACTGAATATCAGTTATATTCTAGCCAATGAAGAACACATGTTACAAGAAAAGATAATGAGAAGGAGTGAACAGAAATAGGAAGCCTAGCATTATTCTGTGGTAAGCAGAAAATTTAGAACCATGAGAAATTCTGTTCAGGTAAATGCATTTTAAAATTTAAAGAAAATAAAAGATGTCTTTTATAATTTTGTAAATGTAATTGTCAGCAATTTCCGATTATCTCATTACTGATTAACTCGAAAGCTGCATCACAAGCTTTCTGATGAGGAAGCTGCAGAGTTCACTATCTTTGCTAGTTTTTGTGAACTGGATTGTGATTGTAAGATTAATGGCAGCAATATGGTTAGGCTTTGTTTCCCCACCCAAATCTCGTCTTAAATTATAATCTCTATAATTCCCACATGTCTATGGAGAGACCTGGTGGGAAGTAATTTGATCATGAAGGCAGTTCCCTCCATGCTCTTCTTGTGGTAGTGAGTGAGTTCTCCTGATATCTGATGGTTTTATTTGGGAGTCTTCCCCCCTTGCTGCTCACTCTTCCATTTTTTGCCTGCCACCATGTAAAACCTGGCTCTGCCCCTTCTGCCATGATTGTAAATTTCCTGAGGCCTCTCAAGCCATGCAGAACTGTGAATTATTCTTTATAAATTATCCAGTCTCAGTTGGTATGTCTTTATAGCATGAAAATGGACTAAAAAAGCAGCTTGCTATGTATATTTTATGATTAGAAGAAATATTGAGGCCATAATCCAGAAGGTATAGTGAAGAGGCAAAAACAGATAACCTTCATAACTTTTTAAGACCTGGGACTGAGACGGCCTAGGAACCTAGCTCTTATTGGTTTATAATAATTTGTGTTTAACTATTAGCCTTTAAAAATTCTAACGTCTATTCTTTGTTTGTGTGTGTGTTGGAGGCGTGGGTGGGTGGCTGTGTCAGTACACACACACATACAAACATTCCACTTCTTTCTTAGATTTAAAGACTCACTCAAATTCAAAAGTACAAGCTTCAGTATCTAGGTACTCAACCAGTACTGTCATAATTGGGTTATATGTAGTAATATTAGAGAATGACAGAAAACAGGAGATACATTGGTTTGGCTTTTTTTTTTCAACTTCAAGGGACAGGAATCCAATTACAGAAAATAGGCATTTGGTTTTTTAATAGTTTTTTTTTTCTTTTCTATGTGTATAGATACAGTCATGGATGCTAAATTTTCTACCACTCTTATCAAACAACAAACCACTATCTCCTGCTCCTGAAAGACTGTGTTATAATATGGTTGTTACATATTATCCGGATTACTTTATCATGATTGTTATTAGCTTTCAGAAAGCTCTCAATTTTTTTTTTAATTATTTCACTTTAATTTCTGGGATATCTGTGCTGAATGTGCAGGTTGGTTACTGAGGTATACATATGCCATGGTAGTTTGCTGCACCTATCAACCAATCATCTAGGTTTTAAGCCCTGAATACATTAGGTATTTCTCCTAATGTCTCCTTTTCCCCCAGCCCCTGACAGGTGCTGGTGTGTGATGCTCCCCTCCCTCTGTCTCATTTTTCAACTGCCTCTTATGAGTGAGAACATGCGATGTTCAATTTTGGTGTTTGCTGAGGATGATGGTTTCCAGCTTCATCCATGTCCCTACGAAGGACATGAACTCATTCTTTTTTTATGGCTGCATTGTGTTCCATTGTGTATATGTGCCACATTTTCTTTATCCAGTCTATCATTAATGGGCATTTGTGTGTGTTCCAAGTCTTCACTATTATAAATAGTGCTGCAATAAACATACGTGTACATGTGTCTTTATAGTAGAATGATTTATAATCCTTTGGGTATATACCCAGTATTGGGATTGCTGGTTCAAATAGTATTTCTGGTTCTAGATCCTTGAATCACCACACTGTCTTCCACAGTGATTGAACTAATTTACACTCCCACAAACAGTATAAAAGCATTCCTGTTTCTCCACATCCTCACCAGCGTCTGTTGTTTCCAGACATTTTAATGATTGCCATTCTAACTGGTGTGAGATGGTATCTCAATGTGGTTTTGATTTGCATTTCTCTTATGATCAATGATGATGAGCTTTTTATCTTGTTTGTTGGATGCATAAATGTCTTCTTTTGAGAAGTGTCTGTTCTTATCCTTTGTCCACTTTTTGATGAGGTTGTTTGTTTGTTTTTTTCTTGTAAATTTGTTTTAGTTCTTTGTACATTCTGGATAGCCCATTAAAAG
The DNA here is from genome assembly GCA_963573385.1 of Cacajao melanocephalus. Classification (NCBI taxonomy): domain Eukaryota; kingdom Metazoa; phylum Chordata; class Mammalia; order Primates; family Pitheciidae; genus Cacajao; species Cacajao melanocephalus. Next base: position 38,955 of record CAUYLG010050007.1, on the reverse strand, counting down.
CTTACCCACAATGATCAAGTCGGTGTCATCCCTGGAATGCAGGGCTGGTTCAACATATGCAAATCAATAAATGTAATCCATCACATAAAAAAAGGGCCAATGACAAAAATCACCTGATTATCTCAATAGATGCAGAAATGGCCTTTGATAAAATTCAACACCCCTTCATGCCAAAAACTCTGAATAAACTATGTATTGATGAAACATATCTCAAAATAATAACAGCTTTTTATCACAAACCCATAGCCAATATCATACTGAATTGCTATGGAATTCAAAAGCTGGAAGCATTCCCTTTGAAAACTGGCACAAAACAAGGATGCCCTCTCTCACCACTTCTATTCAACATAGTATTGGAAGTTCTGGCCAGAGCAATCAGGCAAGAGAAAGAAATAAATGATATTCAAATAGGAAGAGAAGAGACGAAGACAAATTGTCTCTGTTTGTAGATGACATGATTGTATATTTAGAAAACCCCATTGTCTCAACCCAAAAACTCTAGCTGATAAGCAACTTCAGCAAAGTCTCAGGATACAAAATCCATGTGCGAAAATCACAAGCATTCCTATACGCTAATAATAGACAAGCAGAGAGACAAATCATAAATGAGCTCCCATTCACAATTTCTTTAAGTTAGTAACTAAGGGTCTCATTTATATAAACCCCGATTCCTTTTAATTTAGAACACTAAAAGCACATTCTACATATATTCTTGAAGTCTGAAAAGTCAAGAAATTAAGTGCTTAATTACTTAAAATAATGTTTTCTCTGTTGGGCAGCTTCTATATTACCACGCACGTGTCTCTCTGACATATTCTCAATGTCTATGACATAATTTTAACCTCCCAAAATTATGTATATTTGGCAAGGCAAAATTATAAAATTTTGAGACATGTATTTAAAAAGACAGATGCCTATCAAATCTAGTCTCCCCTAAGTTTTTAAACAAGTATCATGTGATCAAAATATCTGTAAAATAATCTAGTTATTTTCTGTTCAAATCAGGAGAAAAGAAACTGAAACAAATAACAAATTCTTAGTCCTCACAAGTGACTAAAAGTAACTTCATTAAGTCAGGGAGAGTCCTCTATAATGTGTGATACACACATGACAGACCCGTGTCTCAGGTAAAGGAATGGGAAAGCTGTATAATTTGATTAATTATGCAAATTCTTGTGACTTTATGCTGAGGTAGAATATACAAGTTATTGTAATTAAAAATGTATTACATACAAGTAAAATTATCTAAACCATTTTGTAGAAAAATAACCACAGTTACATAAAAAATGCTATCTGAATAAGTATCAAAATTTTACATTTTCTTTGACTGATATTATAGAAGAGAGTGGTTTTGAAACAACATGTAAGTTGAAAGTATCCTTTTAAATAAATCTGTTAGTGCTATTTAAGTTAAAGTTAAAATAACTAAGCCTTGGCATACTTCATTTCTACATATTTTCACTGTAAATACACACATTATAATGAATGTAAACTGAGTTTTTACAAGTAGACTTTCAATATATTGTGTAGAATATGTACCTTTATATATTATTAACCACAATTTCAGTATTATAAATATTAAATATATGCCTAAAACATCATAAAAGCAGGGAAAGCAGAATTTCTATTAGAAAAAATTCATACTGGGTATGTTAAGAAAATATTCATGTGGTCATTTCAGAGAAAAAAAAGAAATGTTTTGAATTCCCGATAGTTTTACTTCAGTTTAGTGTGATTTTATTTTGAATTATGTGGTTGTGGATTAATGTACCTTTCCAATGTCAAGAGCTACTTACAATTTTCTGGGTACTTCACTCTTTCCTTCCAGTTTCTGAATTTACTGTACCTCCACCCAATGCCATCATGCCTTGTGTCTTATACTTTCCATAAAGAAGAAGTCTTTATTTCCTTCCTTCATCTGAAAAAACTTTTATCTAACCTTGAGCACTCAATTCAAGTAGTGAAGTCATCCTTATCTGTGTTATAGTTTTATAATGCACATTTTTACAATAAAAATCAGCAATTTCAAATATAGTTTCTACTATAATTATTTTTTTTTTAATCTGTATCCCACAGAAGATTGTGAACTTGGTGGGTCAAAGATAAAATTTTATTTCTGAAGAGACTATTGTAAGTGACTAGTGTACAGTGACAAGCAAATATGTGCTGAAAGAATGAATACATGAATATGCAAATAAGCTAATTAATTAATAACTGAATATATGAAACTTGAAAGGATGAAAGCATGCATAAGTAAGTGGATATACATACTGTGTTTATTCATTTGGTCTATATTGGTATGACATTTTCTTTTATTACTTCTTATTTTTTAAAAAGTTAGATGAAGATGAAGGAATCCTAGGATTAAAGGTTTCTTCAACATTCTTTGATTCCATTGGGGTCGTGTTTGTAGTACCCCTATGTTCCTTTCAAATCACAAAACATAAAATGAATAAAAATAATTTAAAAATTCTCTAACATTTTATCAACAGAAGCTTTCAACATGTGTATATGCATGCTTCGGTGTGTGTGTGTGTGTGTGTGTGTGTATACACATTTATGCTATGATATTAAATGGACAGAAAATGTATAGAAAAATAAAAGAAATAAGATCAATCACATAATTTCATAAGGTTTACAATTTCAGCTATATACAGTGTTATAATGCCTATATTATAAAACAAGAAAGGTGAATATATCTTATTAACACTATTTTCCTGCAGACATCTTTTTAGAGAAGAAATATGTAAAGTTAATATATGACCACTCTAAAAGGCAAATGATGAATGAATTATTAGAAGTGATATAATGCATTTTTTAATGAAAATAACAACATATCGGGCAGTGCTTGTCTGTTAATTTCTCCTCAGCCTAAATCTACTCACATACAAACCTAGCTTGTTGATTGAGTTGTTTCATTAACGATATGAAATGAGACACATGAAACACTTGGGAAAACAGCAAGATTTAGAAGCAAAGAGTAAATTCAAAGAGATAATTTGAAGGTTATGTGGTAAAAGTTTGGTTTCTCCAACTAATTAGGGCTGTTGGGACTCTTACAATATTTAGTTTCTAGGTCAAATTAAGTTTAGTGGCTTATTCTGTAGCCAAGTTAAAAATAAAGTTAATAAATATTTTACAATACAATTATTTTCAGTTGGTAATATGTTATCATTTAGTATTTCCTTTATACTATCTTATTTTCTTTTTTCATCATAAAGAATAGCAGATGGATAAAAAATTAAAGTGATTTGCACTACTAATTTTTCATATTTTGAATTTCTATTTTAAGAAGTTTACTTAATAAATGTTAATGTGATATATCACTTAAATTGCTGGCAGTATTTTTATTATTAGAATCTGATTAAATTAACTGCCATAAACTCATTGCCTTTCAAAAATTTTTTATTAAAGGCATAGGTTGCAAGACAACTAAACCCAAATTTGCTTTACCTAATAATTCTATATCCAGAGTTAACACTCCAGCAGAATACCATTATTGGTTATGATCAATGAAAAGTATTTTTATTCTATCATATGTGTCTTATTATTGGGGATTGTACACTTCCAATTTTTCATTCTGTTTCTTTCGTTCTTTAACAGTTTTATTGTGACAGAAAACATGTATTCAGAAAAGAGTATAAAACGTAAATGCACAAGTGAACAAATTATCTTAAATCAAATACCCAAGTAACAACCTTCTGTCTGAAGACACAAAATTTTCCCGGAAATCCCAATTCTGCCAAAATCTTCTGACAAATCTCAATTGAAAAATGTAAATTACCTACTTTACAGGGATAAATACAGTAGATCGTTTTGGTAATCACTTTCTGTAACCACCTAAATTATGCAACTTTATACAAGTTAAATTTGGTTTTGCCAATTTGATACTTTAAAAAGTGGAATCTTACAGTATATTTTTTGTGTGTGTTCTGCTCCTTTTCCTCAATATTGCATTTTTAAAAGACTTTTTGTGGCCAATAAACTCAAGACAAAAACTGCATTATCACTGGTTACTAGAAAAATGCAAATCAAAACCACAATGAGATACCATTTCATGCCAGTTAGAATAGTGATTATTAAAAAGCATTGCCCTAACTCATGAGTAGAATCCGAAAGATGAAATCTCACTAGAAATAGTGATGTCTTCATAAGTAATACATACAACTTTAAAAAGTCATATGCATGCAAAAATGTCCTCAACATCATTAGCTTTTAGGGAAATGCAATATAAATAAAGTAGCTAGAATAAAGACTGATAATATCAAATCTAGATTGATTGTGAAGAACCTGAAACTCTCAATTCTGCTGATAGGAATGCAAAATGGTAAAAAACCACTTTAGAACATCATTTGGCAGTGTGTTAAGAGATTAAACATACAATGACCTTACCACCTAGAAATTTCCTTCTTAGGATAATTTTTTAATGTACTTTTATTGAAAGACATATAGAAAAGGGATCAAAGATTTTTTATTGTTTGAGGATAGGGAGTTGTAATTAACTGGAAAAAAAGCAAAAAAGACCTTTTTGAGATGATGAAAATATCTTCTATGTTGATTGGTTTTGTAAGAGTTACACCAGTATATACTTGCAAAACTTAGTCAACCCTACAAGATATTTTTTTCATTTCTTTTTTGTGTAGTAGGTACGTTAAACTTCTATTTAAGATGATTTAAAAACAAGTTTCTTGGAAAATATTTGTGCATTTGAGTATTGCAAAATTCAATATTGATCTGGCATTGCCGTCACATTTAGCCTCATAATGTGACATTTGAGTGAATCTATTTTAATCCAAATATCAGGGAAGTTTTATTAATTCATTTATTTTTGTATAGCTAGTCTGCATATTTAGTCTTTCAAGTGGACTTCCAAAATACATAGGTAAACACAATCTAATGTATGACATTTGCCATTGTCCATGTTAAAGATAAATTTGGGAAAGAAAATAACATAGTCAGGAACAATAACAACACCACCACAGAGGAAAGTTACTCAGAGATATGAAACTATAGCACCAGTTTTAATTTTTTAAAGAACCTCTATACTGTCTTCCATAATGTCTACACCCATTTACATCCCACCAATAGTGCACATGGTTACCTTTTCTCCACATTCTTGCCAATACTTCTTATCACTTGTCTTTGTGATAAAAGCCATTCTAACCGGAATGGGGTGATATTGTGATTTTGATTTGCATTTCTGTGATCTTTAGCGATGTTGGGTATGTTTTCATATACTTGGTCATTTTTATGTCTTTTTTCAAAAAAGAGTCTATTTGGGTCTTTTGCTCATTTTTTAATTGAGTAATTTGTTTTTTTGCTTTGAGTTCTGTGAGGTTTTAAAATGCATGTTGGATATAAACCTTTTATCAGATACGCAGTTTGCAAGTGTTTTCTCCAAAACATTGATCTGCCTTTTTATTGTCACAGGATTTTTAGGGTGTCACTTTGCCACCCTAAGTTTTCGTCTGGCCTACTGGGCTCATTTTGTCCACTTAGCCTGGAAGGCTGTACACGGTTCACATGACTGACCTGGATCCCACATTGTCCAAGCACAAGCAAGGCATGAAGCAGCAAATGGTGTGTTAAGGAACATGGGATCTGACCACTGGGCAAAGACAGGTAAGCCAGCTGCAGTAGGGCAGGCAGTTCCAGGTGCCAACATGGGTACTGGCTCCTTGCAAGGCAATGGCTGAACTAAGTGTACTGCAAGCAGCTTCCATGGTCAGCACTGAGGAACACAGTGGCACCTGGAAGCTTGGAGACCCCAGGAACCACAGAGCCCCAAAAAGATGTTACAGTTCTATCTGAAGGTACTCCTAGGTCTGGGTTCCCTGGAGGACCACAGCTCTTCTCCCCTTCTCTCTTCTCTTCTTTTTGTCTCCTGCACTGTGGCAAGCAAGAGGCATGTTTCAGCCCTCTTTGTGTTATAGCTCTTTTAGCACCCCCATTTGGCAGGTCCCAAGTTCTTGCCCTGCATCTAGGAAGACTGAGGTATGTTGACAAGTGGAGGGTGGGCAAGGCAAAGAGCAGCTTAATTGAGTGATAGAACAGCTCAGAGAAGACTCACATTGTGCAGCTTCTCTCCTCAGACAGAGTGTCCCATTGTATCCCCAGCTCTTAGCAGAGAGTAGATCATTATGGTGTCTAGCTCCTCTCTACAACTGACAAGTCATAGTTGTCTTGAGTCTGGCTGAGTCAGGGCTTTAATGGGCCTCAGAGGGAGAAAGTGCATGCTGATAGGTACTTGGGCAGCCATGGGTGGGTTGGGAAAAAGCACCATAAATTTTCACACCAGTTTGCAGTGCTGGCAGCACTGCCCTTGGGCTTCAGGCTCTCCCCAACTTGAAGTTGAGACTTAATTGGGGACCTGCCTCCTCCTGGCCAGGAGTCTGTCTGGCTTCTGCTGCCATTTATGGTGCCCAGGATGTTTGTGCAAAGGGGCACCTGCAGGCCTGAGCTGAGCTCCCCTCAGCCACCCCTACCCACAAGCCGCCTTACTATACTTGGTGCCCAAAGTCTGGAGGGGACCAAGGTTGCAGGGGGCTGCCATGACAATGCTGTTCCTAGCATTTGTACCCCAGGTCGGGCTACAACAGCACCCGGGCTTGGCCTCAACCTTACTCTGAGATTGTAGCAGGTGCTGGGAATGGGAAGAGGCCAGGCAGCAGGAATAACCCCCCTAGAGCCCACAGATGGCTGGGTCTGCAGCCATGGCTTGGGTAGCTGCAGCTCCACCTGGGAGAGCAGGGCTCCTGCCTGCTCTTGACCCCTGCTGACTCCATGCAGTGCATAGCCATGACTACACCTCTACACCTCTGCCACTGCAGCCAGAATCATGGCAACCGCTGCTCTAGGTGGGCCACCACTATCAAGTATCAGATAGTTTTCCCTTATATTTTCTTCTAGGAGTTTTACATATTCAGGTCTTATATTTAGGTCATTAATCTATTTTAGTTCATTTTTGTGAATGGCAGCAGGGTCCATTTTTATTATTTTGTATGTGGGTATACAATTTTCTCTTTATTGAAGAGACTATCTATTCTTTCCCCATTTTGTCTTTATGGTGGTTGTCTTGAAAGTTAGTTGATCCTATATGCATGTGTTTATTTCTATGTGTCTGTATTTATGCCATTACCATACTGTTTTGGTTACCATAGTTTTGTAACATGATTTGAAATTAGAATGTGTAATGCCTCCAACTTTGTTTATCTTTTTCAAGGTTGTTCTGGCTATTTATGATCTTTTGTGTTTCATATGAATTTTAGCTAGGCATGTATAAAAAAATCAGCACCTTGTAGAGATATCTATGTTTTCATGATAATTGCAGCATTATTAATAGAGGCCAAATTATGGAAACAACCTAAATTTCCACTGACAGATGAAAGGATAAAGAAATTTTATATGTATACACACATATAAACTCAAACACACAAATGTATAGTGAAATATTATTCAGCTTCAAAAAAGGAGATACTGCCATTTGTGACAAAATGGATGAATCTAAAGAACATTATTATACTAAATAAATAAGCCAGACATGGAAAGAAAGAATAGTATGATCTATTTAACTTGTATATGGAACCTGAAAAAATCTGAGTACCTTAAAACAGTAGGACAGTGATAGCTAGAAATCAGGATGGGGAGGAAAAAGGAAGAGAGAGGTCAAAGGGGAGACCAAAGCATCCAGATGGAAATCTTAACTTCCAGTTTAATGGAATTGTTGTCATGTTCCCTGGTGGCAGTGTTCCTCCTCTGGAACAAAGACCTCTAGACTAGCAGAATGTAATGTCTTGGGAACAGGGAGCAAAAATTTTGCTCGTGGATCACTAAAGGTGATTGTGAGTGGTGTAACTTCCACTTCCACTCTTTGATTCATGGACCAATGAATCCTGACTATGGAAAACACTGTATCATATACTGGACACCGATTCAGAGCATACATGGCCTTCTGGAGAACTTTGTCCCAGCCATGGAAAGTATGTCATCTAGTTGGCATTGTAATTGTGAATTAAAAAGGGCATTCCACCATTCTATCAATCCAGCTGCTTCAGGATGATGGGAAACATGGTAAGATTACTGAATTCCATGAGCATGACTCTACTGCCACACTTCTTTAGCTGTAAACTGAGTTCCTTGGTCTGAGATAATGCTGTGTAGAATACCATAACAGTGGATAAGACATTCCATGAGTCCATTGATGGTAGTCTTGGCAGAAGCATTGTGTGCAGGATAGGCAAACCCATATCCAGAGTATCTATTCCAGTAAGGAAAATCCTCTGCTCTTTCCATGTTGGAAGAGGTCCAATATAATCAACTTGCCACCAGGTAGCTGGCTGATCACCCTGAGGAATAGTGCCATATCCAGAGTTCAGTGTTTGCCTTTGCTGTTGGGAAATTGAGCACTAGCAGTGGTTGTGGCCAGGTCAGCCTTGGTGAGTGGAAATCTATGTTGCTGAGCCCATGGGTAACCTTCATCCCTGCCACCATGACCACTTTGTTCACGTGCTCATTGGGCAACGACAGAGTGGCTGGGGAAAGAGGCTGAGTGGCGTCCACAGAACGAGTCATCCTATCCACTTGATGATTAAAATCCATTTTTGCTGAGGTCAACCACTAGTGAACACTCACATGGGATATGAATATCTTCACAGTTTGACCACTAGAATTCCATCAACATACTGCTTCCCCAAATTTACTTGTCAACAATTTTCCAATCATGCTTCCTCCAAGTCCCTAACCATCCAGCCAAACCATTGGCTTCTACTCAGGAATCAGTACATAATTGCACATCTGGCCATTTCTCCTTCCATGCAAAGTGCACAACCAGGTGTGCTGCTCAAAGTTCAGCCCACTGAGAAAATTTTCTTTCACCACTCTCCTTCAGGGATGTTCTAGAAAGGGGCTGTAGTGCTGCAGCTGTCCACTTTCAGGTGGTGCCTGCATATTGTGCAGAAACAGCTGTGAATCAGCCCTACTATACTCTTCCTCTCTTAACTGATCGTGGAAACTCCCAGGAAGCCATCAGTTCAGGCTGGGAGAGAGAAGGCAAGATGGCAGGAGTAGAGACCGTGGGGATTTGAGCCACTTCCACATGTAACTTACTTGTGTCTTTAGGACCTGCTAGAGCCAGATCACATATATACCACTTCCATTTGATAATGGAATGCTGCTGTGCACAACCCAGTTTATGGCCAGATGGTTCAGAAAGCACCCACCTCATGATAGGCAGTTCAGGTCACATGGTGACTTGATGACCCATAGTCAAACATTCAGTTCCCATGAAAGCCCAATAAAAGGACAAGAGCCATCTCTCAATAGAAGAGTAGTTATCTGTAGGAGATGGCAGAGCCTCGCTTCAAAATCCTAGAGGCCTCCCCTGAGATTGACCTATGGGGGCTGGCCAAAGGCTCCAGTCGGCATCTTTATGTGCCACTGACACCTCAATCACCATTGGATCTGTTGAGTCATATGGCCTAAGTGGCAGAGCAGCTTGCACAGCAGCCTGGACCTGTTGCAAAGCCTTCTCCTATTCTGAACCCCACACAAAATTAGCAGTCTTTTGAGTCACTAGATAAATGGGCTGGAGTAACACAACCAAATAAGAAATGTGTTGCCTCCAACATCCAAATAGGCCCACTATGCATTGTGCCTCCTTGGTTGTAGGAGGGGCCAAATGCAGCAACTTATCCTTTACCTTAGAAGGAATATCTTGACAGACCCCACACCACTGGACTGCTAGAAATTTTTTTTTTAAGGTAGAAGATCCTTGAATTTTAGTTGGATGTATTTTTCATCCTCTGGCATGCAAATGTCTCACCAATCAGTCCAGTATGTTTGCTACTTTTTGCTCACTAGATCCAAACAGCATAATGTCATCAATGTAATGGTCCAGTGTGATATCTTCTGGAAGTAAAAAGCATTCAAGTTCTCTCTGAATAAGATTATAACACAAAGTAGGAGAGTTCATATACTCCTGAGGTAGGATAGCAAAGGTATATTGCTGACCTTGCCAGCTGAAAGCAAATTGCTTCTGCTGGGCCTTATGGACAGGAATTGAGAAAAAAGTATTTGCCAAGTCAATGGCTGCATACCAGGTACTAGATGTGTTAATTTGCTCAAGCGATGAAACCACATCTGGAACAGCAGCTGTAATTGGAGTTACTATTTGGTTAAGCTTACAATAATCCACTGTCAATCTCCAAGATCCATCTGTCTTCTGCATAGGCCAAATGGGAGAATTGAACAGGGATGTGGTGGGAATCAGCACCCCTGCATCTTTCAAATCCTTGATGGTGGCACTAATCTCCACAATCCCTCTAGGGATGTGATACTGTTTATAATTTTCTAGGTAGAGGCATCCCTAATGGCTTCAGTTTGGCCTTTTCCACCATAGTAGCCCTCATCCTACCAGTTAGAGAGCCCATGTGAGGGTTCTGCCATCTGCTAAGTATGTCTATGCCAATTATATATACTGGCACTGGGGAAATGATCACAAGATATGCCCAGGGACCGACTGGACCCACTGTAAGTTTGACCTGAGCTAATATTACATCAATTACGTGACCTACATAAAGCCCCTACTTTAACTGGAGGACCACAATGACGTTTTGGGTCCCCTGGAATCAATGTCAGCTCAGAACCCGTGTCCAGTAGTCCCCAGAATGTCTGATCATTTCCCTTTCCCAAATGCACAGTTACCCTGGTAAAAAGTTGGCAATCTCCTTGGGAACAAATGGGAGAAAGATTAACTGCATAAATTGTCAGTAGCGCAGTAGGGTCTTTCGTCAAGAGGACCCAGGCTAACCTTCATTCATGACGTCTGGATCTGTTGCTGGGAAAAACAGCAAAGGAGAAAGGACTTACAGAGTGCCTACATAAGTTGGTTATGAGTAACACTCAAAAAGGAGCAACAAAATGCGGAAGGCCACAGGAGGCCTCTAAGGAGGAAGGAAGACCTCTTTATGCCTCATGTTCCAGTGCAGAGTGACCTAGGCTCTTTTACAATAAACATTGTGCTCAAGAACGTAAAACCCCTTCATAGCACTATGATGTAGCCAGACTTGTAGGCTCCTTGTGAGGCCCGCATTCCGTCAACTGCACGTAGATAATAAGCTAAAGATAACCACATGTTCTTGTTTTGTGAAACTCCCAGACTGCTACCGTTATCAACCCTTAGAACGTCACACCAGATCTGGCTCACTGATTTAGTTCCAGCTCAATGATTCACTCCACCATCACCCACTCCCCACCATCACTCCACCCCTACCCTATAGATCAAAGTGATTGTAATCAATAAATAGTATGAATGATCAGAACTCGGGGCCTTCACTGCCTCCACCAGAGTAATAAAGTGATGGGTCCCTGGTCCCACTGTGTCTCTTAATCTTTTTCTCATTCCTTTGTTGCCACCAAACTCGGGGTACCCACGAGTGATGTAGGGCTGGTTCCCTAGTCTGTAAAGTGGCTCAAATCTGGAAATAGATTGAGGGGGCTTGAGTCTCTGTTTTTATCATTCAAATTAGTCTTTTGTCCATTTGACCTAGATGTTTTCTGCTTATGTAAATTAAGTAGAAATGCAGTAGGCTTCCTATCAATTTCACTTCTAGAAACACCATGATTAATTTAGCCAATTCCAGAGCTCTACATGAGTCAGACTATTCTGATTGCTGCTTTGCTTCTGTCTGTTGTCCATACAGTAGCTATGCCCACCTTGCCTTTGATGGTTGAGTGTTGCCATTTGACCCCTGCTACCTCAGGATCCAATTATTACCATTGTATTTAAATTTTGTAGTTGAGTGACTGCTGTTCCCATGGTTAGATCTGACCTACAGAGAAGAGCAATTGCAGGGTTCTTCAAAACTGCAGGTGCTTCCCTAACAAATCTATTTCACAAAGCATTGATTGAGAGTATATCTTCTGGACACTCCTAGCTGGGATGAGTAGGTCTAAAGTGACTAATGCACTTCATCATCCCAATCTCCCTAAGCCTTGGATCCCTTCCTCTAACTTAAGCCAATGGAGATTAGGCATTTCCAGCTCACTTGCAGTGGGCCATTTTTAAATTTATGTTTCAGCTAACCAAGCAAATAAACTATGGGAAGCTTTTTTACCTCCCCAAGCTGCAACATTAAATGTAGTGTTCCTACTTAGTGGGCCCAAAACAATAAATTCAGTCTGATCCAACCCTATGTTCTTTTCACTATTATCCCATATCTTTAATATCCATTCCTATGACTGCTCTCCAGATTTCTGCTCATATAAATTAGAAAACTGAAGCAGTTCTTTTCAAGTGTAGTGCACCTACTCATGGGTCACACTATCTACCTCACCTCTAGGGCCCACTGGGTCTTTAGTCTACTTATAGTTCTGGAAGCAAACAGGGGTGTTGGGGTAGCTCCTATGGAGAATCAACATTATCTTGCCTGCTAACTGCCTCAGGGGAGGCCATCAGTGTTGCTTCAGGCAGCACAGAGTTTATCTCCTCAGACAAAAATGGAAAGACTGCTGGCAGCATGGGATGGAGAGGAGACGTTGCCACTACTGGGGATGGGGAAGCTGTTTCTCTGGTTTAAGAAAAGGTTCATCACAGTTTACAAATGCAGTATACTCGGCTTCATCAGGTCTTTCCACATGTCTCCATCCCAAGCGCTGGGTCCCCTTCTTTTCCAATCAATGCCTTCATTTTAATAGCAGACACCTGGCAAGGCTGCACATGCATGTTTTGTTTCAGGTTAGCCACTCACATAAGAGTTTGTGTCTATTTTTCCCCAATTTCAGCTTTTTCTACAGGATATAAGACTCTTACTCAGGGCAATCTGAGCAGATTTGAGGCTCAGCACCTGCTTTTGAGTCCAGGAGACATGATCTCTGAGTTTACCATTTGCTTTCATCACTTTGTCCACTGAACTTAGGAACAACCAACCAGCTTCATTATATTCCTTGGTTCTCCACATATGGTGAAAGGCATTATGTATAGAGTCAGTAAACTCGTTACTTCTCATGAGCGGTGAATTGGGAGTGTCAAATGCATTTATTTTGCATAACTTTCTAAACGGTTCATGTCAAGGGCTATCAGTGTTCTCCATACTATTAAAAGTAGAGTCCTTAGAATTTTGGGGGTCTCATCATATTAGGCAGCCAACTCCAGAAATCTCAAAACCATCTAAAGAACTCCATCCTTAATACTCTGTTCCTCAAGAACAATTCCTGCTACCAAAATCTGTATTAGTCAGGGTTCTCTAGAAGGAAGGGATTAATACAAGATATCTATCTCTCTCTCTATCTATCAAACTATCAAACTATCTATCTATCTATCTATCTATCTATCTATCTATCTATCTATCTATCTATCTATGAATGAATGAAGGGGAGTTTATTAAGGATTAACTCTCACAATCACAAAGTTCCGCAATAGGCTGTCTGCAAACTGAAGAGCAAGGAGAGCCAATCTGAGTCCCAAAACTGCAGAACTTGAAGTCCCGTGTTCGAGGGCAGGAAGCATTCAGCACACGAGACAGATGTAATGTAGGAGGCTAGGCCAGTCTACTCTTTTCACATATTTCTGCCTGCTTTATGTTCCAGCTGCACTGGCCATGGATTAGATGGTGCCCATCCATATTAAGGGTTGATTTGCTTTTCCTAGTCTATCGACTCAAATGTTAATCTCCTTTAGCAACACCCTCACAGGCACACCCAGGATGAATACTTTGGAAACTTCAATCCAATTAAGTTGACACGGAGTATTAACCATCACAATAATGAATGTGATAATTTGCTTATTTGCCTAACTGAAAGAATTATATATATAATAATACTGGAAATTTTATATATATGTTAAAACATTTTTGTTTATATAAATTACATATAATATATATAATTAAGAAATATACTCATATACTTCTAATTATATGCATTTTATATGCTATCAAATGATATGTATAATTATATCATTTATATATTATTTATATATATAATTTGTATGTACACACTTCAAAATTATATATATTTGAAAACATCATGTTGTATACATTGAATATATACAATGTAAATTAAAACAACAAAACTTAAAGCACTAAAACAAAGACAAAAATAAATGTAAATATTCGGTTATTTCTTGGGCTATGTGAACGATAATCTGCTAATAGAAAAGGTTGAGACTTCTAAAATAATAGACCCTCTATCTTATAAATTTATTTTTACATACTATATTTAGCTTGTGTACAAACAGCATTAAACTTGGATCTCTTATAAAACAAGCAATCCATTTTATTTTATTTTATAAATTTAGTTCATAATGATACTCTAATTTTATCTGTGAACTCATAGATATATTATTGTAGTTAAAATATTTTCATCATTATTTGTATAAATTGTTTGAATATTCCCTGTTGATATAGTACAGAACTCTTGTAAGTACCAAAGGCATTGCTAGTTTTAAGAGAAAAACACAACCAGCAGAAAATGTAGATCTTAAATTTGCAAGTATTTTTGAAAGCTAACTTACTAGTTTAACTTGAATTTGTAAAAGTTAAGTCAGAATAAATTCATTCATTGAATTAAGATTATTTTATTTTCCATATATTTTTATTATAAAACCTTTTTTGCCTACATGTAAGGCTGAATTTATCATTTTAAAATCTTTCCTGAAAGTGTCATTAAATCACATTAATTAAAAATGCAGAAGGCATTTTTCCAAGTTCCTTATTTAGTGAATCATTCTAACAAAAGTAATGAGTTATACTACTACATATCAAATAATTCTATTTACCTTTTCATGAAAGTATCTATTACTCTTAATGAAATATTAATTTAATATATGAAGTGTCATTTTAACTGCATGACTTCAGAACCACAATGTAATACTAATTTAGATATCAAATATCTATTTTAAAAATGCATAGAATTCTGTATTTAAAAATAAATATTTTATTTAATAGGAACTCAGAATGCTGCAGTATTTATGGTACCAGATGAAGGTTTAATAAATCCTTTTAATTATTTATTAACTTAAACTCCTCAACTTTGGAAGAGCAATATAAATTGTTTTGCTGGTTATACTGGGAAAAAATATACGTGTTTAGAAAGGCATCTATTATATTTGTCCTAAAATTTTAATGATTATTATGCTAGTAAATATATATATTAGCAACTGGCTCAGAAGAAAAGTTACTTTGCTATCTGAACTTGTTTAAATTGCTTGTTTTATCTTTTAAAATGACCAGACCTTGAGCTTGTTAAAATCTATTGCACATATTTTGACTTGACCACTTACCTGACTCTACCTGGATTCTTTGTACCTTTATTTTTGTGGGACTACTATAATTATTCTCAAATTATTACTATTATTTCTAGAGACAGAGTCTCTTTCTATCACCCAGGCTGGAGTGCAGTGGCTTGATCTCGGATCACTGAAAACTCCACCTTCTTGGTTCAAGCAATTCTCCTACCTGAGCCTCCCAAGAAGCTGAGATTAAGGGGATGTGTCACCATGACTGGGTAGTTTTTGTATTTTCAGTAGAGACGGGATTTCACTATGTTAGCCAGGCAGGTTTCAAACTCGCAGCCTCAAGTGATTCACACACCTTGCCTCTCAAAGTGCTGAAATTACAGGCATTAGACACCACACTGGGCAAATGATTATTAAATTGTTAAGTACTCAATGTTACTCTAGAATGAGGTAATTCTTGACAAACATTTTACATCTTCCAGAATTAGTCAAAAAAAGTTAAATTTAATTTGGGCACAAAAGTTTGAGAGAAACATGGAGCATTCAAGGAATTCAATTGTATATGTGCATAGCACTTCTGCATGTGTTTGTGTTATTTTATTATTATGTAGGTGTTAGCACATAAGACTAATGGGTAATTGAGTTTGGGAATTACTAGCATTGGGGTTGCTAGAATTCTTAAAGTTGGGAGAGATTTGTAAAGATATTAAAAAGCGCTGGAGAGATGTCATCAATGGCTCACTTCAGAAAGCGAGGACTTTTTAATGGAAATAGAGAACAGATGTCGAAATTAAGATATATAGAGAACGAAATAAAATAATTTTCTAATTGTATGTGAGAAGACAAAGAGCAGAGTGTAGAATGAACTTCAGTTTTCTGGTTTGCATGAGTGCATGGGAGGGAAAACTAAACAAGTGTGACGTAGGAGAAAGATGAAGAGCTTGATGATGGATATGAGAAATTTGCAAAATCTCAAATGGGAAACTAAGGATGGCAGGTAACTCCTACATATTGGCTCCACTTCCTGAATTTGTATTTTTCTTTACCACAGACTAATATCCACAGACTAATATCCTATCCAACTATTTTACTGGAACCATAAATGCTAAGGGCAACCAAGGTATCAAACCCCCAAACAACAGTAACCACACTGATGGTGGTAGAAATAACCCAAACACACATTTTTAGGTTTGATAAAAGGTTACAAAATCACAGTATCCATAGAAGAGACAAAATAAATAGGTTTTCAACATGCTTAGTTTATAATTACCATGTATGAGTGACAGGAAATCAATTCGATATGTTCTTTTCGAGTTGGTGAGAGCTTGGTTTTACAAGAAAAGTTAGAACACTGAGCGTTTCAAAAATTTAGTAGACAAAATTGTGTAAATCCTAAAACTACATTTTATCATTTTTCTATTTTTTACTGTGCAGTTTCTATTTTAACTGTAGTTTGAGAGATGTGTAGAATTACAACTTTCCATGTTTGATTTAGATATATTTTGTAACCTTTCATTTCAAATCACTGAATTGAATCAAAGTAATTCATATTGAATTTTGTTCAAATCATATTTATAGTTTAAATATAAGTGTATTAGGCATCAATGCTAGAAGTCAAAGCTGCTTAGAAAAGTATAAAGACTAAAAAGGATATATTGAATGTTTATATTGCATATTTTGAATTCTGCTAAAAATTTGTTCTGAGATTGTTAAAGTTTAGACAAACTGTCTAACTTTAGGTAGAGAAATTGAGGTAGAGAATATGATTTTAATTTTGAATTATGTATTGATCATATATTTAAAGATCACTAGTTTTTTAAGAGCCTGCTCATAGCCTAAATTTGACATAAATGGGAAATTGTATATGCATATAAAAATCTTTTTAAAACACTACCATAATGTAGAATAAAAGCAAAACCAGTGAGTCTCAAATATTTCAAAATTGGAAATCCTTTCTTGTTTAATTAAATGTTTGCAACTAAATATTTCTTGCATAATTGCTATTAAAGATGAGTAAATTCAAATTAATTTTGTTGTAGATTTTAGAACACTCCCAGGATCCTGTGAGTGTTAAAAATATTTTAACACTCACATGACATAGGATCATCTAACAATTCAGAAGAGATGACCGAAATTACCAACTCAAATTAACACATACACAAGTGAAAGAGATTTGGAAAAAAACATAATTTGTAATTCCAAGTTACCTTCTTTTTATTGGTACACCAGAACAACTCAATTTAGTGAAGTTTGAAAGGAAAAAAGATGCGTCATTGTGTGTCAAGACTAAGAGTGTTATTGCTCTAAGTTCAGAAAGCATGATAGCATAAATTATTTGCGGTGATTGGCATAACTGTTTCCATTTTCCTTAATTACAATCTTATTCCTATCTGACCAAATTATCTAATTTAAATAATATTTACAGAAATATTGTAAACTTTTCTGTAAGCAATTTCAATTTTTTTCCAGCTGCCAAAATTCAAATTATAAACTTATTTTTAAGTAAATTATTATATAGTTCTTACAACAACTCTTCAAGGCAGGTTTTATTTTTTCTGTTTTACAAAGAGAACACAGAATCATAGAGAGGTTAAGCTGATCACTCATGGTATCATAGCTAAAGGGTTTTAAACCACTTGTGACCCACAACTATCTAACTCTATAGTTAGTATACTCTGCTCTGCTCCACAGTGCATGACATTATGGAAAAGCTTTGGACTCATGGTCAAAGACCTGGAAAAAAAAAAAAAACACCTTTCTAACTTGCATAACTTTTTATGTATTACCAGACATCTCTGAAACTGGGTTTCTCTATCTAGGTAATTATAGCACTGACTCATAGTGTTCCAGTGAAAATTAAATAAAATTGTCTAAATGCAAACTCTTGGCCCAGCTCTTGAAATAAAGTAGGCATTCAGTAAATGTGAGTTTAATCTGAGTTACAAGTGAGAACATTACAGTCATTTCACTCCATGTTTAAACTTATTTTTAAGGGTATAGTAAAGTTAATTATTTTCAGTGTCTTGGTGATGAATCAGATTTACCAGGTAATCTAATATCTTATTTTATGAATAACAATTGGGTTTATAGGTTGAATCAATGAGGCAACTCAGTGGGAGGACACGAAGATAGCAAAAATATTAACAGAGACCTATTTAATACCTTGGGCAATAGAGTAGCTGTCTTCTAAGTGATGTGTATTTTTAAAGTGGCTCAGAAATGTCCCAGAGGCTGCTGGGAGCTACTTAATCCTTCGTTCTGCTTCTCCATCAGGGAATCTCTCTCCACAGAGCTATTGTACTTTCTGATGCTGTGACATGTGTTATCTTCTCTGCTAGAGAGAGTGGCGGCAGTTTGAAATATCTGCTACTGATATAATTTCTGTAAGATTACAGAGTAATTTAACAGAAATATAAGATACAGATATGAATATATCTTATGATGTATATCTATAACATATATTCTTTATATATGAAATATATTTTTCATATACAAATACATATAAATTCAAATTTATGTAGAAGAACCATTTGTCAAATATATTTAATAAATCAAATTATCAGCCAACTAAGTCAAATTTAGGAAATATAAACAGACAAAATTTTATTTAATTATAATTGTTTAGTTTGTACTCATCTAAAATGACTTGAGTAATCATCTTGCTCTCTACATTCTACTATTTTTTCTCTTTAAATTTTTGATTGACTATGCATAGGACAAATTTACCAAATAATTTCCAACTATCACAGCCATAATACCTACATAGAGGTATTATGGTTTCAGTATGTTATGCTTCTTTTGCCTGTTTCAGTGGTACAGTATATTGGCAAATTGCCTTTAACCCAAAGACATCAATTTGCATAATAGTGTGCATAAAGATTTTAATCAAAAATAAAATCAATTCTGAAATTAATTTGCATCTTTATGATAAATTAGATAAATTATATGGTAGATGTATACCCCAACAATTAGGACTGGCATTTGGTCAGCATTTTCTCTGCTTTATTTTCCCAGGGGATAAATTAACATGACCAGGGAAAAGGGGACACAGTAGGTTAAGTACCAACAAGAATCATTAATATCTTAAAAACCTGATAATTAACATCAATTACAAATAGAACTGAAATTTCAAAATTATGCTATTAACTTACCTGTATATATAATAAAAAATATATTTAGAAATAAATATTACTCTTTTTGTAATGAATATATTTCATTCAAGAATAGATTAATATTCTATTTCCATTTTATATACAGATATATATATACTTCTAGAATAAACAAGGAAGAATAAAAGAATAGTCACTATTTTAACACCTTTACTTAAGATATCTCTAGTAATTAATGATGTCTCCAGTTTATAAACTAAAATTTTAACTATAATTTAAAATATTCATTATTAAATATTCATTTCCCTATTTTTATTTACCTGTCAAACCACTGATCTTTCTATAGCTTTATATCTCCAAGTGAAAAGAACAAACAAGTAAAATACACTATTAAAGACAATTTCAATTCAGCCCCTTTTATCATGGCAAAGGAACATATACTGTAAAATTTCTTATCAAGTTAATGACACTATGTAATATTCACTTCCTCATTTATGGTGTTTAAGATTTGAAAACATTCAGAATGGACATTTCATAAATCCCTTAGGCAGGATATTTCATATAATTATCTTCATAGAGTGACTTTATGCTCTTTATATTCCACTTCTTCATTTATTTTATGGAAAATGAATTATGTACCTATAGTTTAAATGAAGTTTTTGTTGATTGAAGCAAACTTATTGATAATTTAGTAAAAACAAGAAAGAATTTTTGATCATATAATTGCAAAATCTCATTCTTAAGAGTAATTTTTAATTTGGTCAATTGTCTGAGCTCACAGTTTTAATGACCAGAATTATGTATAGAGATTGAGAAAAGCAATGTCACATAGGATACAATCATTAAAAAGAAATATATTCTATCTAAATATAAAATTAAATTAATTTTAAATGACCTGAAAATTAAATTATAGGTATATAAACACTGACATTTTAAATTAGTGAATATGAATACTAACATATTTTAAATAATTCTTTTGAGGATTAAAGCCTATATGAAAGCAAGGAATTAAAGTAACAGCAAGCCACTTGTGAAGAAAAATTTTAGTGTGACATGGAATTTACCAAATAATTATGATAATTTTTGAAAATTATCTAAATCACCTCCAAAAATACTACATACTATGTGACATTTTGTATGACAAGAAAATAGAATTTGGATTAGAGAATGCTATAAAAAATTATGGAAACACTGGGATATAGAACTTAAGAGAAAATATTCTGGAGTCAGATGTTGCAGATTTAAATTACAGCTCTGCTAAGAACCAGGCAAGTAACTTTGGAATGTTTAGTTACTCTGTCTGGGCCTCATAATTCTTATCTGTAAAATGGAAAATAATAATAATATATATACTTACTTTATGGGGTTCCTGTGAACATTAAATGAATTAATACATCTAAAACACTCAGAAAGTTACCTGGAAGAAATTAAACACAACATATGTAATTTGTCATGAGGACCATGGCTTCCAGTTGAATAATGGAAAGAATGCTGAAGAATAGGAACCCTGGTTTCTTATCTTAGTTCTTTCTCTAAGTGAGACAGGGTTGTGGATCCATAATAAAGTACTGTCATTACATTGATTATCTTGTCTTTAAAGTGAATGAGTTCAAATAGTTTAGTGATTCTCAATCCTGAATATAAGTAGAATTTTTATGGCTTCTTAAAATTAAGTACAAATATATATTTATATATATATATAACATTATACATGCACACATGCACATAAGCCACAAAATATTCATAAAATCAAGAAAACAAAACTCCTAGTCTGGTCCAAGTTACCAGATATTTTAAGAACTCTTAGTGACTCTAAAGAGCAGTCAGAATTTTAACATACCCTAGTTGATTAATTAGTTCTCATTTGCTTAACAAATGCTATCATTCTAAGTAATTTAATTCATCCTTACCTGTAATTTTACGTTATAAATTAATATATAAGTATATCATGTATCTCATAGAAATTTTGCTTAGGATAAACCGACAGTTTTAAATCAAATAATAAAGTAATAATAGAGTCATTAAGAATGGTTAAGTAGTGTTATGAAAAAGATGTTGATACTGCTTTCCATAAATTCTGTTCTCAAAGGAATTTAGTCATGTATACACACTGTAATCGTAAGTACTATGGTTTGAATGTGTCCAAAAGGTCTGTGTGTTACAAAGTTAATCCCCAATGCAATAGTGTCGGGAGATGAAGCCTAATGGGAAACAATCAGGTGACAAGGGCTCTGACCTCATAAATGGATTACTGTTGTTAGTGAAGAACTGGGTTAGTTATCAAGAAAGTAGATGTTTTATAAAAGCCAATTTGGCCCTCTTTTTAAGGTCTTGCTCTTGCCCTTTCTCCTTCCACCATCTGATGATAGGAAACCCTCCCCAAACCCCAGCACCTTGATATGGGACTTCCTAGCCTACAGATCTATGATAAATCAATTTCAATCAAATAATTTAAGTCAGAGACTCACTGATAATATTTGTTATGATTTGTCTGTGAACAAGCAATTATAGGACTTGTCAAGCAATTAGCAAAGTCTTCGTAGCCTATTTAAAGGTGTAGACTTTATTTTTATTTTTTTAAGTGGTGGATAAACGACTTTTTCCTTTTGAGAATTCTGTACAATTTCAACTTTTGAAATTGGTGCTTGAAATGCATCCAGTATTTTCTCTAGATTTGCTTGGCATGCAAATTTTTTAAAGAGCATGTAAAACATCACTGTTCTCTGAAGAACAGCCAGCCTAATGACTTGAATGCAGGTGGAGTGGATTCTCTGACTGAACTTACTGCCATTTAGAGTACATGTGTCATCTTGTTTTTTGTCCTTGTATAGCCTATCAAGTCAGATAATTTCTGTAATTCTACATTATGCAAGAGATGGGCCTGTTTTCTGCTAAGAATATGGTATAAAATAAAAGCCAGAAATCTTGTGAAGCTCATAAAAATTTTGAGATTTAAATACACTCAAGTTAGGCAGTTGAAAATGATGGCACTGCCAGAATAAGCCTTAGGGACTTCATAAGTTCTCTGTAGTAATAGGGAATATCTCTAACAGAGAAATAAGCTAAGTAATTTGTTGTGTTAGAATGAGCAGAATATTGGAATCAAGAAGTCCTAGATTTGAATGTTTATCATTAATAACTAGAGTATGCCTCAAAAAATTATCTAATTTCTTCAACATTCAGCTTTTTTATCTTTAAAAAGTGAGGTTTGAGAACTAACTGAACCTAATGTGTTGGTGTATGCCAAAATATAGAGTCATGTGTTGTTTAACATTACGAGAGATGAATTGTTAGGCAATTTTGTCATTGAGTGCACCTCATAGAGAGCACTTACCTACACCTAGATTGTAAAACCTACTACACACCTAGGCTATTTGTCATAGCCTATGGCTCCTAAACTACAAACCTGTACAGTATGTTACTATTCTGAATATTGTAAGCAATTGTAACATAGTAAGTATTGGTGTATTTAAACATATCTAATTATAGAGAAAGCACATTAAAAATATTGTATTATAATCATATAGAACTACAGTCATATATGCAGTTCATCATTGACTGAAACATCATTATTCAGTGTGTGATTGTATATTCAAAGTGTCTAGCAACATTGCTATATGAAATGTTCCTAGCAGTGCTCAGGAAACATCAGTCTCCTTCTCTTTGGCCTTCCTAAAGGGAATCGCATTCTCTGATGCATCAGTATTAGTTTGATTCTGAGACTTTTACACCAATATCTAGATATTTATCTCTGTTTTATAGGTAAACAAAATGAATGATTGTAAGAGTTAGCATAATTTTCCAAGACAAACTGTGAAGTTTCAACCTTAGCCAGATTTGTTCAATAAGTCATTCATGTCAAATAAAAGGAAAATGTTGGTCCAGTTCCCAAATGCTTTGAAACAAACCTACTTTATCATGTAAACATCTGATACTATAAATAATGCATTCTACTGGAAACAAATGAACTACAGCTTTCTGTTTTGTTGTGTGTGAAGATTAAAATTTTAATGCACAATGATTAGAAAAAATCTCCTGGAAAGCTTTTGCTTCACCTCACATACCAGAAGTAAATCTGACAACTGTTTTACATAATTATAATTAATTATTTTTGTTATGTATATTAAATCTACAAAATTCTATTTTTGTTATGTATATTAAATCTTCACAACTGATGTGAAGCTTCTTCTTCACCTCACATACCAAAAGTAAATCTGACAACTATTTTACATAATTATAATTAACTCTTTTTGTTATGCATATTAAATCTACAAAAGTAACGGTAAAATGACTGATTAATTTTTAGGTAGAGCTACTTGTATATTAAAATGGATTATGATCATATGGGTAAAATATAATGACCTGAAATTCCTTTCAAAGTAATCTTATTAATCAATCATAAAAGTAGCAAAATGAGAAAAATCTACCTCAAATTCCATCAAAGTAATCAGATTAATTAATCATAAAAGTATTAAAATGAGAAAGATCTATAGATTTACTATAAATATCTGTATCGTTTTCAATTTATTCAAAGAAGAATTTATTTCTATGTTTTGTGTGTGTTAAAAAACAAAACAAAACAAAACAAACAAACAAAAAACTTCCACGAGAAGAGCCTAAATAAAAGTGCAGTTTATCTCTGGATTTATAAAGAATCTGATTCTAAAATAGTACTTAAGACCTATTTTATTTTTAATGTAATGAAATCTATGTAAATATTTAACATTTTCTTTAAGTCTTGGAAAACCTTTAGAAAATTCACCTTGACACTTCTGTTGTTAATACAATTTCAATAAAATATCTTTACATGTCTTCTAGGCTAAAGCAAATAAAGATTTAGGGTTATTATTATTTTTTTAACTTTGACCTTTTGCTTCCATTCATTTTTTGGATTGTGACATTCATCCTAAACCCGAAATTTTAGTGTATATCTTTCTATATTAGACCTTGGCATTTAAAATACTAAATAATGCACTCTTTAAACAATATGATGTTCAAATATTGATAATAATAATGTGGACTTCTTTTACATTCTTAGGTCTGAAATAAGATTTCAACTTGAAAAATAATAGGCTTAATTATATAAGGTGAGTGTATGGAATAAATTATCTAAGAAACATGTAAATTATGATTTAGAGATAAAACCAAATGTGAAGAAATTTAGACTAATATTCATTTAATAGTGTATTTCTTTCCATTTACCATCACTAGCTACTGAGTGAATTCTATTGAAATCTGAATTGCAATAGTAATATTAATTCACAAAATGAATCAAGAAGTATTAGCATTTTAATTGACAAAAGGAGTATAAAGCAAGACTTCTCTGACCGTGTTTACACAACAATGATCCTGCTGGTTCCAAGAAATATTCTGTGAAGAATATAAACAAATAGGCACATTCCAAATAGTTGAAAGTCTGTCAACGAAATATATATATACATACTTTGATTTAAACCAGATTGTTGCAAAATTATTTGGGAGATGGCAAGGGTCGTTTCATAAAATTTATTTTCATGGAATGTCTGAGAAGTTGAGAAAATTAAAATTATTTAACATTAGCATTAATTATATTCTTCAATGTCATTTAATTATTATAAGCACATGCATGAAACTTCAGAATTAAGTACACATGTTGTTTTAAAGAATTGTATCATATATAGAGCACAGAGAGCAAAAACAGAGTTATTAGAGGACTACAAAGTCCAAAAGATTGCATGTTATTGACCATCATATAAAACAGTGGCAAGAAAAATACAATCAAATATAAATTAAGACTATATATTTGGTTATTCTATATGATAGGATAACATTTAAAATACAACATATGTTGATGAATAAAATCTAAAATCAGAAACAATAAAAAAAATCTTATGACCTTGCTAAATATTGTGAAAATCAAGCAGCATTCACCATTAGTTTCACCTCTTTGTCAAAGAGAACAATAATACATTACAGGGATATTTCAGGCAGCTTGGCTTTTGCATAATGTATGGCATCACGTTATTCATCAGTGTGCATTCTTTGCCAGTCAATGGGACAGTTTCCCATTGTGTAGTGGTGAAAAGGAAGCCTGAATAACTGGAAATAAAAAAACAAAGAAAAAAAATAAGTGAATTTGTATAGCATATTTGTCAAAAAGTATCAAGAAAATCATGTTTTATTTTTTAAGATAACATCTATGGTTTAAAGTCAGTTCTCATCAAATATTGGGTTCTATAAGACACAGTATCCGGATCATCACCTCGAAAATTATTTTAGTGTCTCCTTAATGTAAGTGAAATTGAGAACAAAGCCTGTCAAAATATTTTTCCAGTACAAAAAAATGTATTTGAAGATTTTAAATGTAACTAACTCCACAAATAGAAAACTTTGATTATTTTTTAAATCTATCTTTATTGTTTAGTCATGATTAACTATACGTTGCATTGCAATAAGTGATCAAAACAAAGCTGACATTAGAAAAGGAAAAATTCCTTTTAGCCAAATAGGTCTGGTGACTACCTTAACTAAGTTTCCCTTCAGATTTGCAACACTGCTTGATTTTATATTTTGCCAAAGTAACGGTGTTCCAATATTCCCATACAAGTATGTTCCAATATTACTACTTGTATAACATCATGCAAGTGAGAATATTGGAACACCGTTACTTTGGCAAAATTAAGTTATGAATTTAAATAACTATTGCATAAAATATAAAATCTCTTAAAAATTTTCTGTGTATCTTGCAAGTATAACTTGTACGTGGAATGTGCTTATTTTTTCATTAACATTAACATCTATTGTCATGCAATAAAAAACAGCATTCCTTTCATGGTTTCCCTAAAATCAATATGACAAAATCTGAACATATATAACTATAAAATATCTACAGATATTTTTTGTTTCTTTCTTTCAATTTTAAAAACTGAACCAGTTTTTTCCTGGTCCTTTTGTGACTCCCCGTAGCATTGTGAAAAAAAGAGAAAACTCAAAGTGACTCCAATGACATTTTTTTTTTTTGGTAGTTTTGACTTTCAATTCTTATCTCCTTTTAACGTTTTTTCTTAACAGGAAGATATGTCTTTGTCTTTCTACGTATTTACTTATTTTTTACTGACATTTGGCAATGCCTTTTTCCTGTTGGGAAAAAAGAGATGTTATTACTACAAATTTATGATATAATAATTTTGTGAAATAATCTGGATGACAAACCCCCATGACAAAAGTTTACCTATATAACAAGCCTACATATGTACCCTTGAATCTAAAATAAAAGTTTAAAAATTAAGAAATTTTTAAAAGGACTTCATGACTCATAATTTCAATGACTCTTAGAAGACACATGTTTAAATTAATTTATAAAACAAATTTATTTTACTT
This sequence comes from Cacajao melanocephalus, assembly GCA_963573385.1. Lineage (NCBI taxonomy): Eukaryota > Metazoa > Chordata > Mammalia > Primates > Pitheciidae > Cacajao > Cacajao melanocephalus. The sequence goes on along the minus strand of CAUYLG010050007.1, from coordinate 12,258 downwards.
TAATGATTAATGTTTTTCATAAATTGTAATTCAATATAGTTCAGATTTAAATTCTATCATTTGGTGGAATAATGAAGTTTGAAGGCTGATATAACTACATAAATCTTACTGCAAACTAACATTAAGGCATTTCAAATATAGAGCAGCAGAAACGTAATGCTCTGGTCTTTTTTCTCTTTTTCTATTGTTTTCTTCCTTCTGTAAGATAGAAATTGATTCTTAAATGGAATTGAAAATATCCACTAGAAGGTTAAAAAAACATTATAAGGGCTCATTAAATTAAAAATCTGTATCCAAAGAGTCTTTAAAAATGCAAAGACACTACAGAGAAAGTTAATCAAAAACTCAAAAATACTGCAAACTCCGAATGTTGCAATTCCAATTCTACCCGTGCTTTGAGTAATGACTTCATTCTTTCTTCTTAAGATGAATTAGCAATTTAATTCCACCTACAGAAAAAAATCAGTTGTAGAGTGAATTATAAGTTCTTGATCTCTTTCTTTTGAATATACACAGAATTGAGCACAGTAGGACTGCACACTAAAATCTAGAGACTATTCTTTCTGCTAATTTCAGCCATTCCACCAACTTTTGAAAGGCATGAGACATCCATGAATAATAATATTGCCCAATATATTTCCAAATACTTATTTCTCAGAATTATTTCAATGAATTCTCTGATTCTTTTGTACTAGCCTCCACCTCTCCTTGCCACTCTCATATCCATCCCCTCAATCAATTAATTAAAGCTTTGGCCTGTGGGTCAGAGTCTTCATCATATCTCTGTATCTTGCCATCACATATGAAACCATTTAGCTTTAGAATTTCTTTATTTCTTCAGTTCTAGTGTTGCTTATATCCCACTTCAACCACACACTTGCATGCTTGTATCTCTGATATTATTACTACCTAGAAATTTTAAAACTTTTAAAATCATAAATGTAGACTTCTCACTCTCTGGTGACAAATTTCTATATTCCTGGATTGCTCACTCAAGTACTCTCATATTAGTAGGAGCACTTACATGGTAACATGAATAAGATTTATTAACATGTGAGTGTCCCCAAGTTCTTCCTCTCTCAATTCATCTCTCTCCTCCTAAGTAAGATAGTTGCTAACTTTTGTACGAATTTAATTGAACAAAGTTTGAAGATTGGTGACAATGCTGACTATAAGACTTGTCAAACTTTACTTGTAAACTGTTTCCCATTCCAATAGATTATGTGACTATTCCCAATGATTCACTTATTTTTCACTGTAAGAAGATTATGGATCTATACCCTTTGTCATGTAATTTATGATATCCATGAAAGGAATATTCTTCCCATGCCACTGTTAGACTTAGCCGTATGTCTTGCTTTAGCCAACAAAATGTGAGTGCGAGTTCTATGCGGAAGGTTTAACCATCTTTAAGCGTTTACTCCAGCACTCTTGTTCTTTAATTTTGCCAAAAGATCAATGTTTCCAGACTGAAACAAATTCTGAATTCCTAAACTTGACCCCTAAAGTGAAAATAAACATGTACAGCTCCATAGATTGAGAAATAAATAAACTATTATTCCTATAAATGAGGCGAGTAATATCTAGAGGTCACGAAGAAACCACAGTGCTAATAGGACTGCCAAAGATAATTTGGGTGGTCTGGTATACAATATGAGATGTTCAGAGTAGGTTGAGGGTAAAAGCATGTTGAGGAGAAAATGAAGTATAAGAATACATTTGAAAAGTTTGTAGATTATATATAATAATGTATAAGACAGGTGTAAGTATTGCAATTCTTTAAAAATTTATTTTAGGTGGGGAGCAGTGGCTATGTCTGTAATCTCAGCACTTTGAGAGGCTGAGGTGGGTGGATCACTTGAGGTCAGGAGTTGGAGACCAGCTTGACCAACAGTGGTGTGTGCCTGTAATCCCAGCTACTCGGGAGGCTGAGGCAAGAGAATCGCTTGAACCCAGGAGGCAGAAGTTGCAGTGAGTCAAGATTGCACCACTACACTCCAGCCTGGGTGACAGAGCAAGACTCTGTCTCAAAAGAAAAATAAAAAATATTTATTTTCACTGCTGAGTGGTGCTCTTTAAATGGAAAACCATATACAGTTTAAGTAACATTTGGTCCAGATTTATATTCAGAACATATAAAACAACTAACATTTATTGAGTGTTCATCACTTTAAAACTAGGATGTAATATAATACTCAGGAGATCTAATGTAATGTAATAATTATGAAGTTATATAACTTGTCGAGGAAGACAATCTACTAAGCAACGGCTCTTGAATTTGAACCCAGGTCTGTCATACTTGAAGTCTTTTCGTTTATTACATGCCTGATTTTCAACTGCATTTCTTATACCTGTTCATTAGGCATTCTAATTTATACAGATGCTTTTGTATAAGCACATATAGATCAAGACTACGTTGAACTTAGAATCTTCATTATCTCAGGTATACTAACTCTGCTTAGAAACTCTCTTAGGTTTGTTGCTGAGTTCTCTCCTCTCTACCATTTCAAATTATTACAGGCAGGTGAAGCATCACACCCTCTACTTTGTTTCCTCATTATCTAAAGATGGTTTTCATCACCAAGTAATTTTTCATCTTCCTTCCATCTCTCTGGGTCTTTTTCCTCTTTTGAAGATTTTTCTTTCTTTTCATAAATCATATTATACTTCTAGCTTAGGTGGTTTGTTTCTCATTCTAAGCATCCTACTTGTGTGACATCAATGTTACTCTTGTTCTGTCTCCAGCCCAGTCCTAAATGTGTGACCTCTCCCTCCAGGATCCTCATGTTCAAATGGAAACAAAATTCAACCAAGTGTTCTAACCAAAAACTAAAAATTATGTATATTATCCTGTACCTTCTTGTTTTCAGATATTTAATTATAAATCCAACTTTACTCATTCAATCTCTCTTAAATCTCTCAAGTCCAGTTTCGTGACTATCCTAATACTTCTGTTGGTAGGCCATGCTCCTCTCTCACATAGAGTGCAGTAACATCTGATTGATAATTGTTCCTGCAACCTCATGTCCTCCTCTACCGTTCATTCTTTATCCTACAGCCAGATTAATTTATTTTTAGACATAAATCATATCAGATCATTGAGAAAACAAAAAATAATTTGGCGGTTTCTTTATTTGGGGGGAAAATAAATTATTTAATATTATTTATTAGATTCTTCGAAATTTGGCCTTACCATCACGTCTGCATTTCTTAACACCATTCTAAAAGGAGAGCCTTGAGTAATCCTGAATATCTTCTAGTTTCTTCTCTCAGCTTTTGAACATAACTTTCTTTTTCTGAAGCACCATTTTCTTGCTTTATTCTTTTGACTTGCCTAAGTTTCATTCATTCTCCATGTCTGGAATTCTTAGATTTCAATTTAGAGACATTAATGACCTCTAAGAGTGTTTAGCCATTGTACCTATATATTATGATATTATTCTGTGGTCTCTCTATTACAAATTTCATTATTTTTATTTTAATTATAATTTTAAGTCTAAATTTCTTAATAACAAAAACTTTTGAGGAAGCAGAACATTCTCTTATTACTTTTTCTCATATCTCTAAAGTATAAAATCATAGTATTCATCAATTTGTATCTGAGGATAAAGGCACAGAGACTGTAATACAAAAGCAAGATAAAGTTCTAAGAGCTCTTTTATGACTGTTTCTATTGAAAAGACTCTGGTATCAGAAAACTGACAAGAATAATGATAATCCTTATTTTAAAGTATCACTATTAGAAGATGCTGATAGCAAAATAAATTATATTTAACACATAACAACATACTTGCCTAGCATCAGCAACATAGAATTCAAATTTTAAGTGCAAAGCAAAAGGAGGTATCACCGAACTAACCTGTGGAGAAAATAAGGAAAATAGTCTGATGTGGTCACCAACGAAGAGGACATGTTTGCAGACCAGTTGTGACACATTCACTTGTGAATTCAGAATGTTCAGATAAATAAACAATGAATAGAGAAGTTAATTTCTCATCAGCGGATACATTGAGATACTTTGCTTTGATACTCTGGCTATAGTAGTATCCCCAGTTTTTTGTATAACGTAGGGAAAACTTGAGATGAGATTACATTGAGGAACTATTCTTCTGTAGGAAATTTTCTTTAATCAAGGCTTTCTGGAACTTAAATGGGAACATTAGAATTTATTATTAAATTTTATATTAAAATGGGTTTGACTATTACTAAAGCTGAGATCACTTTCACTTTTAAGGAGCCACAAATTTAATCCCCACACTTTTAAATTTTATGTCATTACTCATGAAGGTAAGTCCTGAATGTCGTCTAGAAGGCAATCCTCTTATTCAATTGAGCTTGCAAGTTCTCCAAATGTAGTTTTGGGGTTAGTTTTATTGGAGTTTGCAATAAGCTAGCAAAATTGGGGAGGAAAGACATATATCTACCTTTACTTAGGATACAGACTTTCCAAAGAGAGTAATTTTGTGTTTTTTATTAATTCTTCTATAAAGCAAATTTAAACGTCAAAAAATAAAGACTAAATAATAAATTTTTGTAGGATTCTAAGAATGTCACTTAAATCTTTATGTTTTAAAATAGATTTGTAAATTGAGGTCTAGGATGGGATGGATGGCTACCAATCTCAACCGTTTTACAACACGCTTCACTAAAGGCGTCATTTTCCCACTTATTCCCACTACTACAATCTGTGAATCTAATTTTGTGAATAGTATACTAGATTGTCTCTAAGTTTCTTTCTAGCTTGAAAGTAAACAATGAGTCTCCTTCCTATAAAAAAAAATGGGACATGTTAAGAGAAATACATAACACATGTAATCAACTATATGCACATTCACAAAATTACCATTTATAATAAGAGATTTTTAAATGGCTTAAAATAAGACAAATGTGTGACATTGCTGATGTGGGAGTTGCTGACTCCATAGAAAATAAGTAATAAATAAAAATTTAAAAATTAAAGCATAAAAGCCAGTAGGCAGAGTTATAAAAGGGAATAAAAATAAAAGGAAGCAAAAATAAAGAAAAATGCATGTTAAATAAGTGGTAAGATCAAAATAAATTTATTGTAATTTTATTTGAACAATTCTATTTCGAAATCTACAACCACCCATAGATTCCAGTCTCTGTTACTTTGCAGTCATCTTAAGCATTGAATGCATAAAAAGCATTGCTTAGAGATGACAAGGATGAGGGCGGTGATTATGATGATAATGATATGAAGAAGAAAAAGGAAAAGAAACAAGAAAAGTGGGAGCCTTTTAATTTTCCATAAGAAAATGCCAACTATTTAAATCCATATTTCCTATTACATGTCAGCATGCCTAAATGAAAGAAACTATGTCTTGGTCCATTCTGGGCTGCTATAATGAAAATACCTTATAATGGGTAATTTTTAAAAAACAGAAATTTATTATTCCTTATAGTTCTGGAGGTTGGGAAGTCCATGATTAAGGCACCAGGAAACTTAGCGTCTGTTGAGGTATGTTCATCATAAATGGTGTTGTCTGGATTCTTCATATGATGGAAAAGATAGAAGGATGATGTTTGTGTCTTCACACGAAAAAAGATGACAGGGCCAGGCAGCTCTCTGAAGCATTTTTTTTTAATAAGAGCATTAATCCAACAGACAAGGAGAGAGTTCTCTTGACTTAATCCCTTCCCAAAAGGCCTTACCACTTAATACCACCACAATGGGAATTAAGTTTCAATATAAATTTTAGAGGGACATGAATGTCCAAACCACAGCAATCTACAAACTTCAACTTGTGTAAAAGTAAAGAAGTTCTGGTGGTCACTCCAGAGTAGAATGTGTCAGATGGAGATTGTATGCAATAGAAGAAAAACTAGTAGGACATTCAAAGGGATGGAACACAGACAAAATGAATCTACATCAGATGGAAGACCTGTCTAAGTGACGAAATACTGGAAACAGGTGTGAAACTTTAGACTCGGCACACACCCTACTAAGAAATACAAAGTATTTGAAAGATCGTGAGAAAATAGCCAGAAGAACATATTGCAGAAAATTAGGGTATTTTGAAAATAGATTGTGTATTAGTCAATAGTATATCAATGTTAAATTCCTTTGGTATGTGATGTTAGTGTTGTTGTATAAGAAAATGCCCTGGTTCCAGGGTCTTCATACTTTTCTGTAAATTACCCAATCACAAATATTTATAGTTTTAGTGCCACTTGTGTGACTACTCAAGTTTGTTGTAACTGAAAAGTAGCCACAAACCTCACAGGAATGTATGTATATGGCTTTGTTCCAGTAAAATTATATTTATCAAAACAGATGGTGGACCAAATTCAGCCTAGGTACCATAGTTTGCCAAAAGTGAAGTATTTAGGAAGGAAATAGCACTTTTCTACAAAATCTACAAAATATTTCCCAAAAAATACATGTATACTGATCATTGTGTGTGTGTGTATGCATACACATATACAAGAACATTGAGCACTTGCTGTGTGCTAATCACTGAGTTAGGTACTTGACGTGCATCAGCATATTTAATCTTCAAGACAATCTCATGAAGTATATACTCCATTATCATTAACATTTAACATGTGAGAAAATGGCACAAACAAGCTAAATTAGTTTTTCGAAAGTAACAAAATCAGTTAGCAGTAAATCCAGGAGTTGAACTATGGCAATTTAATTCCAGAATCTGGGGCATTAATGACTTGACTTCTCTAGGAACAATATCTAAAATATGATTATAAGCCTATCATTTCTCTTTCTTAAGCTTTGCTTTATCTCAACTATACAATTGGGAATATAGGTGAAATTTCTTTTTTAGGTTTGTCATTGCCACAACTTGCACTTTTTCTTTTTTGTCTTAACTCATATTAGCCTAAGCATCAGTAAAATAGAATGGAGGGAGTGTGTACATAATGGCTTTTTTTAAGCTCTTTTTGAGGTAAAAGTGTATAATTTTATAAAAAGTTATTACATCCTGACCCAGTTACTGAGCTGAATGTGAATTAGGTTATCGCTGTTTAAGGGACTGCATTCTCTGTAGATGATCTTGCATTGCCCTTATATTGAGCTCAGAGGAAAACATCAATTTCTTCCTATGTGACTGGTGCCTTATCAAGATTACTGTGCTTTCTTACATGTTCTCTCACAAAATGCATGTTTAATCACTTTACTCAAGAGCACTAAATCTAATAGCCCTTGCTTTAAGAACATGAAAATCCATAGAGTCTTTTCAGAAACAGTGCATTACCTGGCATTCTGCTTGTAAGAGAATATGAATTAATGTTAGAAATGCCTACTCTCTGGGGCCCAAGGAGGGGAGAAATCTTTATCAATATCTAAGTGTATATTATGAGGTAAAGCGTCTGTCCAAAGAGAAATTGTCAACTGTAGTTCCATTTCTCTTAGCTGTAAAACTGATTTAATGTATCAGTAGCATGAACTCATAAACTATTATATCTAACACCATAAACAAGAAATATTAAGATATAGTTAGGCAAATTAGAACTGTATATTATAAACATCTTAAATCCCAAGTTCTAGCCATGTAATAACTGAAGCAACTTTAAGTCTCTTATTTCCATTAGTTTTATCTTACTTTTATAATTTTCTTCAGAACATGCTGACGACACAACTATAAACCTTATTGTCTGTCATTACAAAAAATTATTCTTGTACATATCCAAAGAATAAACAAAAGAAATATTAAGAATTTCTTTTGTCATGTTTTGAAATATAAGCCAGCTCCAAATCCAACTTTGTATTTCATATTTCCAGCATTTTTAAAGACTAATGAATACACCATTATGTTTTCTAATATAATTGGCATGAGTACAAAACATGAAAAATTTTGTGAATGTCAACTGTCACTTCAATGGTATAGAACTTCAAACTCTCAAACTCTCACAGCTCACTCTTTCAAGCTTTATAGTTTTTCCTCCATGGGTGAAAACTCAAGCTCAAACTGTGAAACTGCACTCAAAGAGCATTCCAAAGGCTGATGGTGCCAAATACTAGCTCAAGGGATAATTTTCTTGTCTGGAACTGAGCCCCCAACACCACAGTTAAGAGGGGAGGCATCTTTGTGGAGCAGGAACACTTAGTAGAAAATGTTTCCAGTTATTACACTTCACATCGTATAAGTATGACAAGGCCATTTAGCATTTGGAGATGATTAAGTTTTCACACAGTTTTCTTCCATGCTACCTTCTGTTTTCCTTCATTTTAAACAAAACAGCTGCTCCTCCATTTGCCTCTTAAGGCATTTGGATCATCAAACAGGCATTTGATCTCACATGCTGGTACTCATGGGTTTTGTGGTAATTAAAGATGATAAGGTGAAAGTGAGATAGAGAAGGTCCAAACTGTTCATTGAATAGTAAGACTGTGTATTCCTCAAAATAAGAAAATGCTACAGTAACTTTAAAGTACCCCCTGACACTTTGAAATTTGTCTCTTGTACTGGCAGGTCGAAAATGAGATCCAGCCAAGATAGGCATTAGCATGTAAAAGAATAAGCTTCCTTTACACTGTGAGGATTGTATTTGAAGTCAATGGTGTGGTACTCTGGTGGCAGCTGAAATGCGTGCTGTTCTCCCAGATGTGCATTGTCTCCATAGAAATACAATTTTACAGTCATTAAACATGTTAAGTTCACCAAGAGATAATTATAGCAGAAAGCCTGTCAGATGTGCTTCAAAATCTTGACAAAAGATTTGCCTATTGATCAGCTTATTGATTTTTATTACTTAGGAGTTGGACTGCTATTTAGATGTTTGTTATAATCAAATGAATTGATTAGCCTTGGTCAATCTTATTATTGAATATTATGGAGAAATATTTTAGTGTCAAATATCTGTAGCATTATGTGTTAGTGCAGTGGTTGCAAGTATTAGCTGTTCTTTTTCTTCCAAGAAATGTATGTTTACGTACTTTCTTTTCACATCCAGAATGTGTGTTTGGTAGTCTTTAATCAAGAAAAGGTGTTAGGATGGTCAGAAAAAGCAAACACATGCTGGCATAAACGTCATGGTGTTGGCTAGATATTTTAATTTAAGATAACATTTGGCTCTTTGCCTTAAACCTGATTTCTAGCTGAATTGAGTAAAAGCCTTAAGAACTTAGCCGTGAACTATAAAAAGAAAAAAATAATAATGAGAAATTATCCTTTAACTCTGAAACCACATTTTTAAAAATTGTAAAAGGAAAAGGTGATCTTTGAAATTCAAAAAAATTATTAAGATTATTAATTGGGATTATTAGAAATAAATAAACTGTTTCTGTTAACCACTTCTTAAAATCCTGGTAGATCTGGAATCTAAGCTAATAGAATCATCTACGGTACCTGTACTCCTCAGTCAATCAACTCTTCTGAGTAAATAAAAGGAATCGTCAATACTGTCTTGAGGTATTCCAGACAATTGTACCACTTGCTCCTCTATGGCTGTAGTTAAGAAAACAAATAGTCGATTGCCACTTGGAACTGAATGCTATGGCATGTTTCAAAGAGACAACATTTCATATTAGAAAATAAAAAGGCAATTAACTACAATTTCTTAGAATCTTGACATTTTAGTGTTTAAGCATTCTTTCGTTTTGTTTGTTTGGTTGTTTTTTTAAAAAGAAATATTCTTGGACCTAACAGTAAAGAAATAACTGTCAAACTCATTGAATACCAAAGGGCATAGGAAAAATGTAGTTTTGGTTTTTTTCACACTGCTTCATTTTAAAGTTATTGTAGTATACTTTTTCTGATGTCATACAATCTACTTCAAATTTTATTAATTATGTACTAACTTATCTACTAAATATTATCATGTTTTTAAGCTTTTAACTTCCTCTGCAAGGCTAAATTATTCTGTATTTTCTGTTTGTTTTATTTTAGGTGTTTCAGCATGTGTTCAGAAAACAGAACAATTCTGATGAAGAGAAAAATTAGAGAGCTGTAGAAGAAAATTTGCATGACTTGATTAAGATTTATTTTCTAAGTATTGCAAGTAATATAAAAGAATGCAAGGTTAAGGAATGTAAGTAAAAGGAACCAAATATAGTTAAATTGACCAAAAAGGAGAACTTATGGAAAGAGTACAGCATTCTATACATGACAAAGATTGAAAAGAAGAAAAGAAAACCTGGGGAATAAAAATACCTGGAAGTTCTTTGAACGTTAAAAATAGATAGACATGACTTTTCTCTGATATTTTACCTTTTACTCTAATATTAGGATAACTCTACTCCAATAAATACATTTCTATTCAAATTCATTGTATTCACAAATAACATGTTTCTATGGCAAAGAAAAAATGAGAATACTTTCAGCACAATCAACTTTTATTTTGCTTTTCAATATTTTGACAAAATCAGCTATTACTCATACACATTGTTCTATCAGAATTTTTTGAAAAGTTTTAATGTGTTTTGTCTGATTGTAAAAAAATACTATATTCACACTGCAAAAATTTAGTAAGGACAATGAAGTGCAAAATATCCCATTTAGAGAACAATGTTACTATTTAGAGAACAATGTTACTATTATATATACACATATATATGACTTTTAATAAAATTATATATTTTAATAAAATTATATACACATATATATGTATATGTATGTATGTGTATATATATGACTTTTAATAAGATTATAATAGTACAGTTTGTTCATGTTTAATCTTTATTTTTGACAGTTTTCTATAATTATCAGGAGAATTTTCTCATGTCAGTAAAGGTTCACCAAAGAAGTGATTTTATAACTCCTGAATATTACATCATGTCAACTTATTGATACTGTTGATGGTTCTTCCATCATCAAACTTTTCTTTTATGCGTTTTCAGTATACCACATAAAGCTACACTGTCTGTGAATTGTTGATCATATTTCTGTTTATATCTCCCTAATACGGATAAAAAAGAGTAGTGAAAAAAATTTTGACCATGATAAGTATGTCTATTTAACCCAGTTCCTATCTCTTCTCTTCAGCCTTCAAGAAGCCATCAATTTATTTAATACAATTTGAAAACCATTTCCTCAACTTTATGCGTCTTTATAGTCTTATAATAATTTTCTCAAGAGGTTACTCTTTCATGGCAACTCAGACTTTGTGTGTCAATTAAATCATCTAAACAACATAAGTATAATGTCCATGCATCTCTAAGTTTTTATAAGACTCAAACTACAGCTGTAAACAGCACTGCAAATCACTCAGTCAGGAACTGAAGAGACTCCCTGCTGCCTTTTTCCTTAAAAGCGTAATTCCACAAAGCATAGTGTTAGCGGTTGTCAGAAAAAGCCAGCTTAAGACTTCTCATAAGATTTTGTAGTATATGTTTATATGATGGTACAATGGTAAGTAGTATATTTCCATACATTAGTATAACAAAAAACTTGAAAACCAGTTTATCTAATATTACTATAAAACACAAGAAAAATACATTGAGCCTAGTTAAAAGAGAGATATTCGTGATAAATAATATTTTTAAAGACTTTTTTCTTAGTGCTTAGGAATTTTTATTTATTTTTTAATGTTTCCTCTATCTTCTTTTGATTTTAACAGAGGAAGATAAATTTAGTTTAGTTTAACTGCTTGCCTACTTGAATGTGGTGACAAGTGATTTCAAACATAGAAAATGCCTATGTAACAAGGCAAATGACTTGTGAAAGTCACTCTTTTTCTCTACTTGACAAATACCACCAATTTATTGTATTATAGAGAAAAAAAAATCCTTAAGTAACTTAAATATATTACTCCACTTCCCAGAATTGGTCGAAAATAAACTTTATTTCATGGTCCAATGTGCCAGCTGTCAGAATATGATAATAACTGTTTTAAATAAAACTTTTAGCTTTTAATATATTATTTTAATTGAGCACTATCTGGAATTGATCTTACATGCTTTTTAAATTTATCTTATTGACATTAAATTCTATTTCTTGGTTGTGACCTAGGTGGAACTTCAAGAAGTTCGAATATTAATGTCTATAGATTAAGGATCTTCCTACACAGCAATAATTGTCCATTCTGACCAATTATCTTCTCTAAACTAAATATCCACTGGTAAGTTCTTAGCATTATTTTCTAATTCCTTAGAAACTTGAATCATACCTAACTGTGAAGCTGTAATTGGACCTGATAACTACCTGGAACGGTTGTTTTTATGGGGACTGCTGCTGGGTTTTCTTCTTCAAGCCACAGAAGAGAAATCTAAATTGAATGATAAAAAAAAAAAAAAAAAAAAAAAAAAACCACTGATGCTATGTAGTAACATTCAAGCAGAGAACG